>APFE031037215.1:53734-229499 GCA_000404065.3 Pinus taeda | reverse complement strand
TTTACAACAAACTATATGACATAAATAAATTTATTATCTCAATTTTGTTATTAATACTAATTATTTTTTTTTAGAATACCCAAATAAAAAATAACCATGTATCAATTATTTAAGTTTTTTCATTTTAATCTTATCTTATTCATATTATACATATTGCATATCTCATTTATTTTATAAAGCAGAGTCGTTTAATGCAAAATTACATTTTATGATTTAATAATCAATGATATAAATTTTCAATAAATTATATTATTTATAAATTTGTAATATTCACCTTGCAATTTTATTGTTTGACATTTTAACTTTACTAGCTATTTAGACTTTAAACCTAAATTCACGGTAGCCCGATCATGCTATCCACATGAAAGCACATGTCATATCCGTAATCACCGATTTGGTAGCTTTAAATTCACAATCTATGAATATAATTATAAAACCACATCTCTATATATAATTATTATATCAAATGTACGACTTAGTCGTTGCTCCGTGATTCCAAGTCACAAGTAACACAATTTAGTTTAATGTGGTTGCATCCGCTTTCTTCTTTCATAATTATCCAAAAAAATATTATTCTCATATATATATATATATTATTTTGGCTTTTGCGTATGATGAAAATGCCACCACTTAGTTACGTGAAGATACTCCGCTTAGGAAGTGGGTGGGTGACTATGCCAACTGACGTGAGGATTGCTTCCCTTTAGAGTTGTTGGTAATTCCAAATCTGATTCACCACATTTTTTTAATATGGACTTCCCCTAAAATGATGTAATATTTTAACACATAACTTAATTCATTTTTTTTTAATATATTCAGTGACACAACACACTTTAGATGACACCAATGTAAAATCCGCCTCCTTTCTCTACGAAGTTTAAGTAAACAGCACGTTACATGCTCTTATTAAAAATAAATTTTAAATCTATAGGATTTTGATTTAAAATGAAAAATAAATATCTACATCAAATTCAACCATTTCAAAATATCTTTAGTATAAACCGCTACTGAACTATATTGGCAAAAGAAAAAGAATCTGCAATGTCACATCGAGAAAAAGAAAATCCTGAAACGTCACATCCTAACCAGTCACACGCACAACAGTCATGTTGCAGACAAAGTCACCTTACTGGTGAACAGTGCCCGTTTCCTCATCTCAGGAACCTGTTGGTGGACCACTCATATTCCCTGATCTCCGCTATCGACTCAAAGTTAAAAAAATAGCTATTGGACCATGTTTTGGCGGAGGAAATTAAAGAATTGATTGATAATAGAATTTTAGATTTGTAGTAGTTGAGTCAAAGTTTAAGAGGTATTTGATCAGAGTGAAAATTTTGTTTTTTACTAATTAGATAGAGTGAAAATTTTGTTTTTTACTCATTAAATAGTTATTTTAAGTAATATTGTTTTTTTAATAAAGTTGACGAGTTTGTTTATATTTATAGATAATCGATAAAAATAATTATCTTTATTATAAAAACTAATTTAACAATTAAATTCTAAAAAATTAATTTAACAACTAAATTATAATAAATTTTCCAAAATCACAATCCATTCTCTTAGGTGCAAATAAGAGAACCCACGGATGATCTTATTTGCGTAGGTATTCCAGAGACACCCATTACGTCCAGTTGTGAAGTAATTACACTCGTCAATAGGTTTGAAAGAAATTAGTAAATAAAACCTGCAACAAACCTGCAATATGTACTAGTCCGACATAACGTCCACCTACGCCAATAAATCGGACATGCTGCTTTGGTGTCCAGAACTTTTTCTGGACAACCCTGTCAATTCTATTCTTTGAAGGGCAATTGTTCACGAGCTTCTCTTCAATCCACTTAAGGGCTACATTTGGCGTCCGTAACGGAAGAAAAGGAAGCCCGTCAACAAGGGTTTTGTTTTCTTAAAACAGTCGTTAATGAACTATGAGGTCTGGCGATTGAACCGCTCAGCGGTTTTTTGAATATTCCATTATGCTCTCCAGCGTGGTTAGGACGCACGAATTCCAATAGATAAATGAACCCTACATCTTTGGGTCCATAGCGAGGGTCCAGTCGCTGGTTCGAAACCTGGCAAAGACATGTGGAGTTCATCTACTGACTTGCCGGTACTGTTTGACTCGTCGGTTCAACCACATGGAACCCCCCGTTGAATTGTTTAAGATATTTGTTTATACCCATGCATTCTGTGCTGTGCTACTTGGAGAACTGTTTTCTTGACGAGGTCTGATGTTATTTTAAAGTCGGAGCCCTGAAGTCTTCATTATATTGATATTGTGCAGTGCTATGCATGTTCCTTCCCGGACACGGAAGAGGCCGCGAAAGATTGCTTCACGAATGCTGATAGCTTGCGTGTGGTAGGCCGTCGGAATAAGTCCGAAGGTTTATTTCTTTGCTTTGAATTTCTTTTGACTCGGATCAAAACCTCGCGTGCTGGGATTTTGAGGGATAGAATACGCGGCGTGCTCTAATGCTTTAGATTTTGTTTCTTATGTGTGTAAATGGCGTGTGTAGAGCTCTGTTACTGAGATAAAATTTTGACTCTCTTAAGAACTGCGAGGTTTTTGTCAGATTATTGGGTATACGACGTACATATCTTTCCCACTTCGGCAAACTTTGAGCTGCTTTTACCGAATACTCCGGTTAAATTTCAGCGTTTTGTGACCTGTCAACGTTATGTTGTTTTGAAGAATTGGCCGAAAAAGCTTTGGCCAAGCGTCCTTTTGAATGCATCTCGTAGCGTTTTAAGCTCTTCCTCGGTTTTATCATCTTTCATAGCCGGAAATTGAGGTTTGAGGTCCAAATCTCATCAAGCCACGTTTTCAGACGGCTTTAGTGCATTGAGAAAATAAACTGCAAATTTCCTCCATAAAACTGGAAACGCTTTCCGGAGCTACTTTGCCGTTTTTAATTTCGTCAGGTTTGGGCTTTTTATCTTTAAAGTTTGTATAGTAGCCACCTGCAATCTTTTGTAGTGAACGGAGGCAGAAACGTAGACACAGTTCAAGCAGTTGATGACATTCTGAATCTCTTTACTAGTTCGGAGCATAAGTAGCAGAAGAATCCCTGGTTCAGATAGGCAGATATACTAAATGGACCGAGAATCCCTTCTTTTCTTGTTCCTCTCTTTTTTGCTATTAATTTGTCCGTCAGATGTGCATGGAGCGTTGGCACCTACGAAGCGGAGCGCAAAAAATGCATATGCTACAATGATGTACATGGGGACACCGAGAGACTATGAATTCTATGTTGCTATCAGGGTTATGCTTCGATCGCTCATTCGGCTTAGAGTGAATGCAGACCTTGTGGTTATTGCTTCCAAGGATGTTCCTCAGCAATGGATAAGGACTCTGTAAGAATCTTGGATCCCTTGTAACCCTTTCCTGTTTTCGGCTTTATTTTGATCCTCCGTACTTGGCTTACAGCGCATTATTCGCATGAGGGCTTAAAGTTTATTTTGAAATTGCTTCATGCATTCTGCAGACTTTGTTCTCGATGTTGCAGTGTCTGATTTAAGGCTCTTAATGTTTCCCCTTTGTTCTGCAGACAGTCAGATGGGGTTATAGTTAAACCTGTGGACAATATAGAGAATCCTTACAGACACCAGCCTGGATTCAACAAACGGTTTACTCTAACGCTGAATAAGCTGTATGCGTGGACCCTAGTAGAGTATGATCGCATTGTCATGCTTGATGCGGACAATCTTTTCCTGCAGAATGCGGATGAACTTTTCCAGTGTGGGCAGTTTTGTGCCGCCTTCATTAATCCCTGTATTTTCCATACGGGGCTTTTTGTGTTACAGGTATGCTATTTCGTTTGGCTTTCTTTTTATGACAGATGCCTAAACTGGCGAGATGCTCCCCTGGTTGAAGAACCCTCCCGCGAGCATCGGCATCTTGATTACTTGAAAATGAATAGCAACTTGTATTCCTGAAACCCTTGTTGGATGTGCTGTCATTTATGTTAAATTGTTATATTTATCTCTGAATGTGGTTTACTTATTGTTTGTTTGCAGCCCTCAGTGGCTGTGTTCCATGATATGATGCATGAACTGAAAACATTAAGAAAAAACAGAGATGGTGCAGACCAAGGATTTCTGGTTTCGTATTTTAATGACTTGCTAGATGGTCCGATGTTTTATCCTCCTGCCAATGGGTCTAAACTGAATGGAATCTATCGACTTCCTTTAGGATATCAGATGGACGCTTCTTATTTCTGTAAGTATATACCGTTTAGATCAATACATTTAAATTTTTATTTTAATCTTTAAGGTCTTCCATTTCAGGCTTTTAACTTCTCCATGTACAGTAAAATCCACCGTTCTGTGCTTCACTTGTTAATTTCATATTTTGGATCCACATTTAAAAAAAAGAGTCTTCATTTAATTTCCATACTGCATGTCATTTGCTTTAACTCACTTGTTAATTTCTCATCTCGGATCCACATTTAAAAAAAGAAGACCTTGAATTAGTATTCGTATTGCATGTCTATTATTTTACAATAATCACACTCTTCTTCTCTTTTGTAATGGAAGAAGGGTGCTTCCACCGTCTACATATGTCCCTTCTTGCCAGTGCCTCGCTTTCTATCTGCTACCAGTTCTTATATTCTTTCTGCCAATTTTAATTATGGTATAACAGAGCTCATGCCCAAACATAACTATGCTTTGTAGGAACCCATGTTCTAACCATGGTTTGGGAGGTCCAGATCATTGCTCGGTTTGGGAGGTCCAGATCATTACTCATTTGTTGCTGCATTTAGTGCTGTCAGTTTTTCTGAGTTTACCTCAACATTAGCCAATGCTAACGTATACCCTTAGTCCCTTTCCACATTCCAGATGGGCTTCCCTTAGATTGGATAACATCTCGGCCTTGGGGCACTTTTGTCAGCACGTGACATCGATTCTTCTTAATATAATAAGGTTTTACTGCTTTTGCGTGCCTTTTGTCTTGATTGATTTCTTCCCAGTGATTTTATTATTAGTGGTCTTTTCATGGCATTGACGAAGATTTAAGCTTCACAGTTAGCTTAGAGATTGTGTGTTCGCTTAGAGATTGTGTCTTAATAGAAATAAGAAGCTCTCTCCATCCCTGAGCAAACCATTACCAAAGTATAAGGGCATCGGGGGCATGTTTGTAAAGTTCCAAGTTACCGAACAATATGGCACAAAATATAATGAATACACCAAGTATACAAATTCATAGGCGCAAGCACTGCTCCCATATATTGCAAGGGTTGCACAGCAACTTTAATTTATCAAGAAATTTAGGAGACATATCTATATAAGAAGAACTCATCATGGGATGTCGTAATTGTGTGTCCTTGAGAGTGTAATTACTAATAATCTCTCTATATATATAACTTATTTGTGCAATTAGGTCTCAATTATGGCAGACCTATGATAATTTGATTACACGTAGTGGTCCTTACGTTAGATTAGAGAGGACACACTACTGTTCTCATATTTAAAATGTTTTTCATTATATAAGTGACAGAGTGTACTCCATGCTAGAAATTGTCAAAATTTCATCAGATCATTTTTAATTGTTAAAATTTCATCAGATCAATTTTAATATAGGAGCATTTCATCGATATTCAGGGAGAATTGATCTGCCTTAATTTGTTGATTTCTTAAATGACAGAGTTGGGTCTGTATTGCAGATTTGAAGCTGAAATGGCACGTGCCATGTGGACCAAATAGTGTCATCACTTTTCCTAGTGTTCCATGGATGAAGCCATGGTACTGGTGGTCATGGCCGGTTCTCCCCTTAGGGCTTTCTTGGCACGAGCAGAGGCGTCAGACAATAGGGTATGGATGCTTTCTTCCATCCTGTATTTAACCATCTTGTTCTTCAAGTATTCGAGACCCTATTCTTCTGACTAACAAGATCCTTGCGAGTTGCAGGTATGGTTCGGAGATACCTCTGGTTATAGCCGAGTCACTGTTTTACTTGGTCACTCTGGCTTTATCGATGATTGCTTGCAGAGGCTCCCAAACAGCTTCATCTAAGTTCTGCCTCTTGAAATCAGAACAGGGTTTGTCATTCTATTCTTTTGTTCCCAAGCTGTTGGTTCTATTTAGTATGGTGGGAAGTTACTTGCTTCCATTTTTGCTTGTTCCAAGAACAATTAATCCTCTGATTGGTTGGGGACTTTATTTACTGGGTTCCATGTCAATTGGGGTTCTTGTTATAAATGCCTTTCAGCTCCCAGTTTTGCCCGTGCTCACCCCTTGGTTGGGTATATTTGGTGTACTTCTTGTTATGGCCTTTCCTCTTTATTCCAATGGCATAGTAAGAGCAATATCGGTAGGAGTATATGCTGCTCTGGCCGCTCCGTTTGCATGGTGGGCTCTTGGAAGAGCAATGTCAACATTGTCAAAATCTGATCACCCACAGTTTCAGATCACCAAAATTTGTTGATGGAAATCATTCTAAACATCGCCATGAAATATACTCTCATCTCAGAAAACACTTTGATACAACCTACTGAGCTTCTTTTGAGTTTTCTGGACTCCTCGCAAGAGGTGAGCAGGCTGAATCAGAAGGCTTCAAATTCTGATGGATTTCTAATTCCGTTAAAGATATGCAGTGGCAATGTTTGAGTGAACTCTGTAATAGAAAGAGTTTAGTGGTATATCTCAAAATTGTGACATTCTTAATGGGATATATATATATATATATCCAGTTCCTGTTATCTTCTAGATGGTTACCTCATTATTAATTCATTTATTCTTGTGCATTGTTGACTAATGGGAACTGCGATTCTTCCATGTTGACACGTTTTACTGTTTTGTATTATTTTTCCAGCAAGAGCTGAGTTCAATACTAGGTATTTAGCATATGAAGCGAGCCTATTTGATTCATATTATCAAATGTTCAAGTTTACATAGAAATCTGTTTATACTGTGGCTGCAGTTCACTTAGGTGTACTGAGAGTTAATTAGTTAGTCAAAGTGCACGCTAATCCTAAATTATAGGAGAGTTTCTGTAGTCACACTAATCCTAAATTATATGGTAGTTACTGTAGTTACTAAAGAGAGTATCCTCAGCTAACAGTGGGAAAACCAAATGCCTGCTAGAGACTGCTGTAGCAAAGAGCACAAAGTGATGGTTGAGAAGGACCAGTGAAATTTATTCATAGAATTGCATTTTCCAAACGGAGCAGTTCCCTCGTGACGGTCAGTAAACAATCCTAGAGGAGGATTCACCATGAAAGATCAACATCTAGGTGGATCTGGAAGTTTAGAATGCATCTTCACATTAAAGAAACACTTGATCAAACTAACGGTGAACTCAAATTTGAACGTAATTCAATTTGATGACGGAGCTTAAGCAGAAAAATGCTATGGGTGGCAAATATTTATGGCAGAAGTCTAGAGTCAAGCCATGGGTAACTTGCCAGAGTGTCAAACTTTATACTGCTGGCTAGTTCATTCCCTGCATATTCTCAAACCATAGTAGGGTGCAGGGAAATTTGTCGCAAGACGTTTCATTAGCGAACAAAAATATGGATTTTACAAAAAGGCGGGATGAAGCTTTGCTTAACATGTCCCTAGTGGCCTTGCAGCACCAGTTATAAGGACTGAACAATCAGAAATCAGAAAAATGTAAAGCCTTCATGAAGGATATATTTGATCAATGTTACAATATCAAAAATCTCCAGCCAGTGATTCCATAACCACTTTACCCAATTGCAACCCCAGTATGTGGATTACATATCTCTAATCTCACCGCAAATTGGATAACGGATTTCTCAATGAGCAGCCCAAGTTGCTGAAATTTCTTGTGCAATGCTAAAATTTCTTGCGCAGAAAAAGGCCTTTTGGGTCCAGTCTCCAACGAGCTGCAACTTTTCTTGCCCGGGCATTCTTCCACCAAATCCATTGCCACTAAACCTGGAATTGGGTTCTGAATTTTAGAGAAAACATTCTCATACCTCAGACCTCTTTTTGAAAGCAGCGAATTAAAGCTTGGTGGGGGTGCTACTAGAAGATATTGTATGAGCGTCAACCCTGAAAGTTTTGCACTTTTTTCTGCAATCCTGAGTGACGTTGATTAAATAGTTGTTTATGATGAATCCAAATATCATGAGCAAATAGGGGATGATAGAAATAACACGTTGCTAGCACGTTTTGTTTTTATTTTATTATTTTATTTTAATTTAATTTAATTTTTTTATTTTAACCCTGGTGGAATAGTAATTCTTTGGACTAATCTGCGCCAGGCCCAAGATCAAACCTGGTATCTGCCACTATAACACCAAGAGTATATCCAACAATCTGCAAGCCAGATATACTAGATCTTAATAACACCAAGAGTATATTCAACATAACAGATCTTATGATTTAGCAAGAGCCAGATAATACCAGATCTTATGATTTAGCAAGAGTATATCCAACAATCTGCAAGCCAGATATACTAGATCTTAATAACACCAAGAGTATATTCAACATAACAGATCTTATGATTTAGCAAGAGCCAGATAATACCAGATCTTATGATTTAGCAAGAGTCGAGACTCTCGGATAAGGGGAGTCTACTCCTTGAACCCAGATCATAACAAACCATATACTCAACGAGATTTAACCCAGAAACCACATATCATTGTAAGAGGGTAAGCAAATCTTTACCAAAATGTACAGGAAAGGAGCAAGGGACATCCTGGTGGGACACCAGAGGATATTGGAAAGGCTTGACAACCCTTTACCGTTAAAATGTACAGGAAAGGACCAAGAGGACATCCTTGTGGGATACCAGAGGAGGTTGGAAATGATTTTGGTGGGGAGCCCTATAATATTTGTTTTCCAATTGGGTTGATTTGCTCTTAGAAATGCTATTAGATTGGAATATTTCTTTCTTTTGGAATTTGAGTGTAGTAGTCGTTTGGCATCCTTTGGATATGTACTGTTTGGTCTTTGATTTATATTATATGATATGACATGTTACTTTGAAACTGGACAACCATTCATGAAATGGTTTGAGAAAACGACTTGAAAATATGATCAGATATGTAGAATAAGACAAAAATTTATGCTAAGATGCCCATCCACTATAATGTTAAGATGTCGCAAATTGCTCAAGGAGAACAAAGAGGTTTATTGCGTTGCCACTAGTTGTTTGATTGATTTTTTTGGGGAACAAAGACGTTTATAGTGTGACAAGATTTCTTTGGAAGGAGGAGAAAGGAGAGGTTTGTATGTGATGCGTGGATGAACATCATTTTATATTTTGTTGCAGTATTTAACACTCCACTGTAAAAGTTTCAAGTGATTTAATCACTTATCCGTTCTCTTTTGTAAAATGATAAAAGCACAAAAGCTTTAATGATATGAATTAGATTAGTCGGAGATTTTTTAATAATTATTTAAGAAAAATAAAAAATTGAGTGGCTTAATCAAGCATGTTAAAACAATAAAATTTTAATATATTTTAAATCAGGTAGGAAATCTTGGTTGATTTATAGCAGAGTCTAATCTCAAAAGTGTCCAGAAGAATTGACCTAAGGACTTCCCTTAACTAAGATGCTTTAGTAACATGATGAACTTTAATATCTTTAAATAAAAATATTTTAATAAATTAAAAGGTTTTATATATTTTATATATTTTGAAAGGAAATATTTGTTTTAAAACATAGTAATTAATTTTGAAAAAATGTTGATGTAGTCAAAATGCATTGATTTTGCATAATTTTTTGCATTTTTAACTAAAATTTTTGGAAAATGCTCAATATTTTGGATTATTCTTAAATTAAAAAATAATTTTATAATTTTTTGGAAAGCTTATTTTTAATTTAATTTTCAATTGGCTAAATGAACTCTAATGGGCACAATTTCTTTATCGGTAATTACAATTCATTTAAAAATAAAAAATAAAAACTAATTTTGTGAATGACCATTTCACTTAATAAGTGAATAAGTGAATGGTGCCCTGAATGGTGCCATTTCATAAATGAGTGGTAGGACACTCCTATGCTACTGCTTTGCCCAATAATACCAAAACTGGCCTGGTGATAGGTTTTTAAGAATACCAAAATTGATGCGGTTGTAGGTTTTTAAGAGAAACAGGGTACGGAACAAATTTCCAACTTCACAAGTGAATGGTGCCATTTCATAAATGAGTGGTAGGACACTCCTATGCTACTGCTTTGCCCAATAATACCAAAACTGGCGTGGTGATAGGTTTTTAAGAATACCAAAATTGATGCGGTTGTAGGTTTTTAAGAGAAACAGGGTACGGAACAAATTTCCAATTAAGAAATTCCTTGCTTGGAGCTTTGATTGTGCTGAAAATACCCACTGCTTGTGGAAAAAACTTCCTATGCACAATAAAAGTTCAATTCTGTTAGTCTTTTGCGGTTACTTCATGTCATATCTAATACAGTGTATTCAAATAATGGAAGTAATGGAATCTGCGCCTTCATCAAAGAATCCAAGACATAGCGCTCAGTTGCTAACTTGAATACTCGAACCACTGATTTTTCTCGTGTCTTGGAACCTCTATATACGCTATAATCATTTTGGATCGGGTATTGATCCATCGGCAAGCGCTCATGCAAAGAACTCCCCATCCATTATGATACTTGGAACTCCTTGCGTCGAATTACTGCCACATATTTCTGATCGACATCTTCTAATCGGATATCACACTGACATCATCCATACCAACCCTCTGTACCTAATATATATTTCTAACATTTATCCATTAGTATCACAACATCTAATTAGCTATACTTCTGTTTTAGGTGAAGGATTGCCGCATATTATTTGAGTAAACTTAAATTTGGAGAAAAGTTGTGCAAAACAGAGTACCTGTTAATAAACAAGTTCTTAAAATAGTCATAACTAAACTTCAACGATCTGTGTTGCGTCTCGAGAATGGCTAAAAAAGAGCATAAAGTTCTCCGATTTGTTGGAGATGAATCAACGAAATAACCAAAAAAACAAAGCAAAAGTGCCATTTACATGAATCTCCCTAGTCTCCTATGAATAAAAAGGCATAACTATTGATTCCCGTCCATCAAAGGGCTACTGCTGCTGATTATTGCATATACATTAAATCATTATGTTATTGGTCATATATATCTATGTTATATTGAAATAATCGTTTATTAGGTAACCCACCATTAAACGCCAATTTTAATAGGAGTGTTCATTGCTTCCTTCTATGAAATAATTAAACACCCAATATTAAATATATTTAATTAATTTCAACGAACACACCGTGGAATTAATTTAAATTTAGATCATTAATATTGGAGATACATAGTGGGACCAAAACCACCTAGTGTGGGCAAGGGCAACTTTGTGGATAGGTATTTAATGAGTTAAATATATGAGTTGTTTCTTGCTTTCTCTTAGTCGTGGGAAAGGAGTCTCTATTTCTACTTTAGCTTCGACGGATATTCCCCAATGCAATCCATCAACTCCAATTCCACGAATCCTATACTGGGTAAATAAGTCTGACAACTTAGTGTGCGGAAGGGAGTTTATAGCTAGGCCCAGTAGGACTTGTGTGTATGTTTTCTTGTGTAGAGCTTTCATTGTGTGGAAAGCTTTGCACAAGCAAAGCTTTGTAAGTGATAACTCGTCTCCAAAATGATTGGAGTTCATTTTTGTAAGAGTGATTGACAACTTTAAATTGAACGAAGCAAGTTGAGTAGTTGCACTTTGTTTTGCGTGTGATTCATTTGCATGATGAAAATTATTTATTATTTTGGAGCACTCAAATTAAGTAATGATTTTAAAAAATGCATATCAAATCTAATGGACAATAATGGGGAGCTTTGCTTGTGCGGTACTTTCATTGTCTAGAAAGCTTTGCACAAGCAAAATTTTGCACATCTGTTGCTGCTTGAGCTAGAATAGTTATGCGGAGCAGAATGTTCCAAAGGTTCACTGATTGAATCAAATGGTGTTTGTTTGACTAATTTACAATTATGTGATGTCAAATGGTATGATCCATTGTTGCTTATATTTATTAGCGTTTGTCATGTTTCAAGACACAAGCTTAGGGTTTCTAAGCCAATATATTTGTCTTTAGTATCCTCTAGATGTTGGTTGTGGTGGTTGTCCTTACTATGCTAGTCTTACCTACTTAGTTGAGGTCAGCAACCATAGGCCTTCTACTTGCCTTACTCCTTGCTATGATGGTCTTACCTTCCCAACCATTCACCCTAAAGAAATCTGAGCAGTGAGTTGGAAATCAAGCATAGGAATGCGCTGAAAATCAACTCACTTTTTCTTTCGTGACAACCTAAGGTGTTTAGTCTAAAATGAGTTAATGGCCCTATCACCAAAATGTTAATATGCTGGTGTCTCACTGACTTGGCGTTGTTTTGCTCACTGGGTTGGCTAACTTACAGGATGTTGTTTAACTTATTGCGCTGGATAAGCCAATGGTAAATTGGAGAGTGAAAACGTGGTATATGGGGTAGATGCAGAAATAGTAATGCGTGGAGCTCGGTTGTTTGAATCTTAGTCTTCTTAATGTTCCCTTTGCTAAGGTGATAGAGGGTAGCGACAGAGGCAACTATGCTTCAATTTTAGACGCCAAAGTTTGTGCAGAGATTCGTGAGATGTTTAGGTATGGGAATCAACGTAGAACTTGAAGATGCCTTGAACATTATTGATGAGTTTGTGATGGGGATCATTTCTTTCCGAAGAAAAGAGTTTATAAGTGTTGGAGCTAATTATAAGTTGTCAGAGGACTTGCAATGGCTCTAGGGGGGTTTCCTATATCTGCAAGCGCTGGTCTAATGGCGACACGGGGGTTTCACTCAATGAATCTCTGACATAACACGTGCATTCATGACATGCAAAACAATACTCTTAATTTGACTACATATTGGAAAATACCTTTAAAAATTACATTATTTAACCCCCTTTCGATACAAACCTAATACACCATCCCAACAAAAAAACCTCTACTTTCCCTAGATATTGTAGGTATCCATTTTTTATATCCCTTTATATATTTTCATTAACTTTGTGCTCCATTTTTTATACCTGCCAATATAAAACCCCTTCACTCCCTATTATATGCTCAATATATTATGTCATTTTTTCCTCAATATGAATGCACGTGGTATGGTATTGCTCCCCTAGTGAATCCCTCGTGAATGTCGATCACTGTTGTGCTACATGTGACCATTGATATGAAGTCTTGCTCCTCCTGTGGTGGCTCCGGAAGGGTTGGCCAATTTCGGTCAAGCTCTAGGTCTCCATTGCGGACCCAATGTTGAAAAGTGGAGAATCAAAGCCTTCTTAATGCTTGTTATGTGGTCAAGTGCTTCGCTTAACTACTCATTGCACACTAACCTACAAATTTGCTCTTTGTAGTCAACCATTAGATGACTATGCATAATACTAGATATGACAACGTAAAAGGGAAAAAGAAATAGTCTAATGTTTTGGTGTAGATAAAGGATAACACCTCTCCCAATCTATTGTTTTGGCATGGATAAAGAATAACCCCTCTTTCCATCGACATAACGAGAAAATTTTGACCATTAAAATCTATTGCAATATTTTCCATAGTTATATATGTCTAGGTTTCAAGTGCACCTAACCACAAACCAATTGCAATTGTTCTAAAGCATTTTATGGAACTACAAGGTCAAATTTTCAAGGGCATGTATGAAGACTTCTATAATTGCTTTAAGGTATTTTGCAAATCGCCAGGCAATCATATTCACCTTCATTGTCTACAAGACACGATTAGGAGATGTAGAGATTCCAGAGATGCTTTATCGTTTACTTGTATGATGGTGAAATAGCTATCAAACCTTGTGCGAAAGTAATTAATTGAACATTATTTGAACAAACAATGTTTTGGAGGCTTTTAACAGTTAATCTGCCTTTGTAGAAATTCAGGAATGCAAATAATAGTATTGTGTAGGCATGGAAGGTGTGCAAAACAAATTTGTGCAGAGAATGGTATTGTATGGGGTGCAGACACTGTGTGGATACAACCTCTTCATCCAAACAATTCCTTGGGACGACCTGATTATTATATTTCCATGCACACATTTTGAATGGATGCATGATCCCAATCGACCTAGCGTTGAATGAAAATCGATTTGACCTGCATTTTAAAATCTCAACCGACCTCACATTGACTGAAAATCGATTTGACTCCTTGTTTGACTTTATATTCTACAACTGCATCACAAACAAGGTTAGTAGCATATATGCAAAATTCATGGAACAAAAATGAAATGAAATAATACTCTATCTTGATAAAACATGACGAGCTATTATGATTCTGCCAAAAGAGGGTGGGTTTTGTTTATGGAGCAACTAGAAGAAGTGATTGTTGAGGAAATATCTATAGGCTCATTAACAAATAACACGTACTAGTACAATTGAATGCAAGATAAGGTCATGCAGCGAAAGACCCTAGATGTGGAAGTGTAGCTCAACAATGAAGAAACACCAACACCAAGGAGGTATTAATGCGTAGTTTGAAACCTTCGACTCACACTGAATCTAGAAGGGGGAAATAGCTGAAAAGATGTAACACCCTTCTCCCACATCTACCCAAGTAACTGACCCGCTGAGGTAAATATGCGACGAGAGGCTACTATGATTAGATTCAACCTCCCATGTGACTTTGAGGAAGTGGAATTAATGGAAACACAACATACATACCTTCCACATCAACGACAGGACTCCTAGGAACCATCTCAACCACTTAGGTAGCTAGCCCCTAGGTCCCACTGAAGTTTTTGATCACTTTATCTCTGGACGCTCTCATGCTATAGGCTTACCAGCGTCCAAGAGGCTTTCGATGCTCTCATGACAAGGCATGCTAACATTTAGGGACTATTTTGCTTAGTGCTGTGCTAGTGTCCCCAGGGTTTGAGTAATTTTTCAGGCCCAGACCTCATGTCACTGCCCAAAATTGGATGACACCTTTAGAACAGTAAGATAACAGAGAAACAATGATGCAAAAGTAAATACTTGAAGAAGCTCTTAATCGGACTCCTACTATCCATGACAAACATTTCGTCAAACATATCACAAATATGTAATCTGTAAGCGTAAACAACAGATTTAAGAATATAAATCTCATACTTATCTGAGCATCGATAAGAACCATTGTTCTCTCATATTATTTGCTGCATTATCATCTATAAGGTCATAGATAAATTGTTCATTCATTTACAAGTAAAAACATGATGAGAGCCATACACTGTCATAAAACACATACCTAACCAGCATAATAGCAACATAAATGCCAATGAAATCATAGTCATATGATCCACATATAAACCAGTGTAATACTTATAGAAATATAAGGAGAAATAACTTCATATTGATGATGCAAAATCCAAACCCGAGATAAGACTACCACGTTTCACCTGACCATAGAATGGCTGAGCCAAATCTCTCTTCAGCCATTCACCTCCATGCCATATTCCAAGAGAATGTGTGATTCAAACCAAAAGAACGAACTAGGGCACCCTGAGACTAAACCACCTCACCCTCATCAATAGAAACCATGCTTTACCGTAATCCATCCTGGATCACTAGGCCAACACAATGAACATGTCATAACAGAATTTACCATGACCTCCATTCGATCATTGGGCCAAACAAGCATGGATGCCACGAGATTTCTCCACCTACACTGTGAGGAATTTCTCTGTCTCCCAGTCTCTCAAGATTTATCACAATCCACACCGGATCACTAGGCCTTAAACTGAGACCCACTCTTTAGGGTTTACCACATATCTCAACTCGGGATTACTAAGCCCAACAGAGAGAAAACCACCTCTTGGCTTTATCGTATATCTTGCCATTCATCGACAAGGATTCTTGGGCTTACCGAGGCAACACAAAATTCGGCTTTACTGCAACCTATAGTTTGGTTCAGGGGTTACTAGGGCATGTGTTCTATCATTCAGAGATCTACCTCACTTAGCTTCGAATCCATCTAGCAATCTAGCTCAACTAAAACATGAGAACCCTATCACACATGGCTATCCGGAAATGGCAAGGCTAGGCTGAAAACACTGTCACACCTGGAAAAACCCATGCCATAATAGAAAAAGAACCACATGCAATACCATGCATGACAAATCTAGCAAGGAAAACACACATGCAAATTGATACCTGCAAAGAATCCTGCTATAGTTGCTTGATCTTGCTCTTCTTTGCTTGATCTTTGCTTCCTCTTCTCTTCTTTGACTTTTTGATCCAATGTCCAAATGCTCCAAGAAAACTCTTAAGTATCCAAGAGTGAGTGAAAGAGAGAGAGAGAATAATGAGAGAGCTCCAAAACTGAACTGACAAAAGGTTACAAACTGATCCTCAGAAGCCTTTTTATCAATTAGGCCTCCATTTTCTTCATTTTCCTCCTCACATGTAACTTGTGATCTTTCACCTCCATTTTCTCCTAATTTCCATTATTTTCATAAATAAATGTGCCAAAAATGCGGTTTTCCCTGTCCAAAGCCTTTGCCAATTTCCTTAGCCATAATAAAGCAAAACAAACACCCATACCAGGATGTTTTGCCCAACACTCAGCTTGGAATAAGTGTCTCATCAATCTTGGTTATTATTTTTCCTTTATTAATTTTTATTACACGAAATTTTCACTAGGGCTATTATAGAACCCTCAACCTTGGGGGACATCATCCTCGATCTTCAACCACACCTATACCTTAGCAAAACCGCTAGAAAAACAAACACACTGCCCATGGAGCTTTATAAAAATAGCTTGATGCAATGTTTACAATGATAACTTTGTTGAAAATAAAACTAACATGACAACATAACAACATAACATCATAATGATCTGACACCCATACCGCTTATTGGAGCTTTATAACATAGCGCATGGCGGTATTTCTATCCATATACATATGTACATATACCAAAACATCATCAAACATATACCAAAGACATACCAAAACACCATGCCAAAATTGCTTTACCTCAACTAGCAAACATTGAAGGATACATAGCCCGTATTTGATCCGCCATCTCACATGTAGCTTCATCGGGCCCAAAGTGCTTCCACTGCGTTTTACTTTGCTTAATTGCTTCGTTCTAAAGCATGAACACCTTTTTCTGCAATATACATTGCGGTTCCGATTGTAATTCTCCATCTGGTTCCACCTGTAATACATACTAGTCAATCACATGATCAATATCTTTAACATACTTTTTAGGTAATGACACATGGAAAAAATCATGGAATTTCACTGTCGGACGCAGTGCAAGTCGATAGGCTACTGACCCAATCCTCTCAAAAACACTGAAGGGTCCAAAAAACCGTGGTGCTAGCTTAGTACATGATCCAATTCGTAAGGAGCTTTTCTTTGGTTTGATGCTCAAGTACACCTGTTCCCCAACCCGGAACTCCTTGAACTACCTGTTCAAATCTGCATAGCACTTCTGCCTATCATGCGCTGCCTTTAGATCCTTCTTTATAACCTACATTTCTTGTTCCATGTCTGCCAACATGTCGGTCCAATCAACACCCTGTTAACTGGATCACTCCAACTGATGGGAGTATAGTAACTTTGCCCATAAAATGCCTTAAATAGACTCATCCTTAAAGATTACTAATACCCATTATTGTAAGCGAACTCTACCAGTGGAAGATACTCTTCCCACTTTCGCTGTTGATGCATCACGTACATCCTCAACATGTCCTCCAATATCTCGTTGACCCTCTCAGTCTGTCCATAGGTCTGCGGATGATAAGTTGTACTGAAGGACAACTTTGTGCCCAAATCTGCAAACAACTTCTTCCAAAACTTGGAAGTGAACTTTGCATCCCTGTCTGACACAATCTTCTTTGGAACACCATGCAATTTGACCACATCTCTGATGAATACCTATGCTACATTGCTAGCTGAGAATTTAGACTTCACTAGAATGAAGTGTGCAACCTTTGTCAACATGTCCACAACAACCATGATGGAATCATGTTGTCTCACTGTCTTCAATAACGTTGTGACTAAGTCCATGGAAATGACCTCCCATTTCCACCCTGGAATCGCAATCGACTGTAGTAGTCCACTTGGATGCTTTCACTCTGCCTTCACACGTTGAGAATTGAAACACCTAGCCACAAACTCTGCGGCATCCTTCTTCAGATTCAACCAATAATAAAGTTTATTTACTGCGGTCAATGTCTTCTGATAACCTAGGTGCCCTGAATAAGGTTTCACATAAAACTCCCTCAAGATCACTAGCTTGAGCTCACTGCTATCTGACACATATATCCTGTCTCTGAATCTAACCAATCCATATGCTGTAAGACAATAATCCACATCCTATGCACCTGCACCTGTATTTGTACCTGTACTACTACCTGTACGTGTACCTATACTCTGCTACAATTTGTGCATAATCTCTATATACCTAACATCCTGTTGACCTGCCTGCGATTCTGTCCCATAGGAGCTCATGGCTGCTAAGTGATTTCACTACACCCCCCTGCTAAGAGCATCTACCACCCTGCTCTCATTTCCTTTGATGTCCCTGATCTCAAAGTCAAACTCTCTGATCATGGCCAACCATCTAACTTGCATGGCATTCAAATTCGGCTGGTTAAACAAATATCTAACCGCAATATGATCACTCATCAGTACAAACCTCTTGCCAAGAAGAAAAATATTCCACATCTTTAATGCATGTATGATCGTTGCTAACTAAGATCATGCATCGGGTAGCACTGTTCATGCTCGTTTAAATTTCGTGACTCATATCATACCACCTGTCCATCCTGCATGAGAACTCCACCAAGCCCCCTCTTGCAAGCATATGTACACACTACAAACTCCTTGTCCAGACCTGCAATCTTTAACACTGGAGCATGTGTCAACAACTTTTTAAACTGCTCAAAACTAGCCTCACACTCATCTGTCCACTTAAAATTATTACCCTTTCACTGCAATGATATAATAGGATAAGCAATTCATGAGAAGTTCCTGATGATCCTCCTGTAATAGCTTGCTAACCCCATGAAAAATCTCACCTCATCCACATTTCTAGGAGCTATCCACTCCATGAAGACCCTTATCTTTTCTGGATCTACTACAATGCCCTCTTTGGAGACAACATGTCCCAAGTAATGTACCTCAATCTGAAAGAAACTGCACTTGCTGAGTTTAACATAGAACTGATGCTCTCTCAACAACCTCAATATCGCTGCTAAATGCTCAACATGCTCTTCCTCATTTTTAGAATATACCAATATGTCATTAATGAACACAATAACAAACTTATTCAAGTACATACACAATACAATATTTATCAAACACATAAATGTAGGTGGAGCATTAGTCAAACTGAATGGAACTACAACAAACTCATAATGCCCATACCTGATCCGGAAAGTTGTCTTGTAAATGTCCTCTTCTTTGATGTGTACTCGATGGTATCATGATCTCAAATCAATATTCAAGAACACTGCTAATCCCTTTTGTTGATCAAATAAATCATCAATCTTCAATAATGGGTACTTGTTCTTGATGGTTACTTTGTTCCACTGCCTGTAGTCAATGCACAATATGAGAGTACCATTCTTCTTCTTTACAAACAATACCAGTGCGCCCCAAGGTGATACACTTGGTCTAATGTATCTCTTGTCCAACATTTACTTCAATTGCAACTTCAACTTTACTAACTCAGGTGTGTTCATCCTATAAGGTGTTTTTGATGTTGGAGTTTCCCCTGACACTAACTCAATAGAAAAGTCTACTTCCCTGTGAGGTGACAACTTTGAAATGTCTTTGAGAAATACATCATTAAACTGCTGTAGAATTGGGCACTTGCTCAAAACATCTGCATCCTCAACTTCCTTACCTTGTCACTAGAAATATGTACGGAAAATAACACACACCCTTTCTTGTGATTGCATTTTGCCTGCATAGCGGTTACCATCTTAACTTATGTTGTTTTCTTCTTTCCCTGCAAGACTTTTGGTTCCCCATTGTCATCTACACACTCAATTTTTTTCATAAAAATCCACCTTGGTTCTATGAAGATACAACCAATCCATTTCCAACAACATACTGTATGATCCCAACAATAATACATTCAAATGTGCTGCAGTATGCATACCATTTAAATCAAATGCACAAGTTCTTACCCAATGATGAACTCGCTTCTTTGTACTTGTAGCCAACTGCACTAACCAAGATTCTGTGTGCAATTCCTTACTTAAACCACACTTATCCACCAAGTCAGGACTAACATAGCTATAATTAGATCTAGGGTAAATAAAAATAGAAATAAATTGATTACAAAACTTACCGTCCATCTTAATGATAGATGTCTAATGGTTTGCCTGCTTGTAATCCAATGCTGCATAAATAAGAGGAATGCTCTGACCAACATCCCTAATAGTCTGTGCCTCTTGCGCACTATATATCTGAGGCCTACCACCCTGATTCTATAGAAATATCTCTTAAGGTGTTCCTTACCGCATGTCCAATACTCTAACAGTCCAATACCATCACCTCTATGTTTCCGCTGTGATCCATATCCCTGTCTAGCTATATTGAACTTCTTCTGTGGTGCCACATTTTCTTTCTCTTCTGCATTCCGAGGCCTTGTTCTTTTTCGCTGCCATTTACCCTTACCTTTATCCTTATCCTTCCATTTCCATTCTTGCTGAGATTCATTCTTACGTTTTGAATGCTCATAGTAATGTTTAAATTTTCCAATAACCTCCTCAAGCGACTAAGACTCATCATAGTGAATCCGATCTCTAAATGCTAATGCCAATCCACTAACAAATCGTTGAACTTTAGCCTTCTCATTTTTAAGATAGGGTATATACCTCAATAGCTTTAGAAACTTAGTCGTGTACTCTTTATTTATCATTGATCCCATTTTTAGCCCATAGAATTCTTTGGCCTACTGTCAAGTACCCGGTCATCAGTCCTGATGTCTCTAACCCGCTTCACATATTTCCACCAGATGTCTTATTTATCTCTCACGCTGAAGATAACTATTTTGGTCTTCATATTATTTGCGTAATTATGCAACTCAAAGAAATTCTTCATCCCAAGTACACAAGCCTCTACATCTTTTGGCTTATTCACATCTCCATCAAAAGTAGGTGGCTTTGCATTCTTAAACTAATTTTGCAAGTATTCTCTATCACTCCTCTTGTAAGGATGATAACGATGATGATCATGATGCCTATCAGAACCAGAATCATAATAGTACTTGTATCCATCTCCTCTCCTATCTAGAGTATCCAACAACCTGCCATCTCTAACAATGTCATCTCTATTCCACCTGTAACCACCATGAGACCTACTGCCATATGCCCTATTAGTTTTGTCCTTCTGTGATCCAAATGGATCCAAGAACACTCTCTAAGTTTTTAAATCTCTTAAAAACATGCCAAAGATCAAAACAATCGCATGCCAAGAACCCTTAGAATCACTGAAAAACACTATCGGGAGGCAAAAACCAGAGAAAACCATGAAACAAACAGAGTATGGGAGGCGTGAACAATGGATGCATAGTGGCCATTAGATATGGCTGATCAACGGTCCAGATCTGATCGGAAATCGCAATCGGCACTCACAGACAGTGGATATTGGCGCTTAACATGTGTGTAGCGAGGACGATTGGCGAAGTTAACTAGGACCGTCGATTAAGTGCGCATATCGACAGCCCATGTTGCATCGCAGGATCGCTATCGGAGATTACAGAGCACTTACAACGGCCCGAGGCATGAGCGATATGCGATTGCGATTAATCGCATCGCGATATCGCAATCAGAGAGAAATTATGAAGTGATCCGCTAAACCGGACCTGACGGTTTTATCGATATTATTTCATAAGATTTGAGATCTGCCATAAGCCATTTTTTAATGCATTTTCGCAGTTTTTGTTTATTAAACGAAATGCGAAGGATGAATGTCGATGCGATAAGACAGACCTGAAAGGGTTCCTTAAGGCCAGTGTATATTATTTCAGATCCGCCATAAGCCATTTTTTTAATGCATTTTTGTAGTTTTAACATATTTAAAAAATACAAAGGGGAACCTTGGAGCAAGGCCGAAGCGATTTGCGATAGCGATAAAGACGGACCTGATAGAGGAATAGAATAGAATTAAGGACTTTTGAAGTCTGAAATAAGCAGGGTTTTGGGTGGAATTTCACAGTGTTGCAGCATTCTCTGTGCAAAACAGAAAACGATCGTTTTTGGGCATTCCAAAGGATTTCATAGGCCCGATAACCATACCGTTACAGTACAGGTGGCCACCACCCTTAGAAGCGTTTAGCAATGATTTCTAACACTTGGAAAGGGCTCTGAGTGGACAGAGGACGGGGACACTAAATGCCGAGAAGCTGAAGTGAACATGCAGCCCTGTTTTGGCTTTAAAATCCATAGCAAACAGAAGACAGAGCAGGCAGTGCCAAGAGAGAGCTAGGACAGAGACAAAGAGTGATCCAGAGAGTCTGTATACTCAGAGAAAGCTTGAGAGGTTCAAGCAAATTCTTACTGTTATATTTGTGTGTATTGAGTCTCAAATTGAGCTCATACGGTTGTAAAAACTCTGCTTGAAGACATAACAGAGAGGCCACCACTGAACGCTGGACCAGGAGATGTAGCCTAGGAGCATTGGGTGAACTCATTATTAAACTTGCTGTGTTTTTATGTGTTTGTCTATTATAGTCTTTTACTGCTTCATAGTCTATGTATTTCACAATCTGATCGATCCATTGCACAAAATAACATCGGCAAATCCATGCACATGAGTATGTAATACCTTATTAATTGTCTTAGATCTCATTATCAGATCAAGTGGTATCAGAGATTTAGGTTTACTAAGGTTAGACAAGCTCATGCTGGATTGGTGAATGATAACTAGGTCAAAGCTCAAATTAGGAGAAGGAGAACCAGTTAAAGCTAACCCAGAAATTGGTAGAGTCTATTCTAGGAGGGAAATGTTAGAAGAAAATCCCTTAGAATTAGACTCTCAGTTCATGGACAGTTTCACGACCATGAGAGCCATGGTAGAAGAAATGTATCGAGAATTTAAGAAGAGTCGAACAGAAGACAAACAAGACAAAAGAACAAAATAATATCTTATAGATGGCCATTCTGAAGGCAAAGGGAAAGGAAAATAGACTCTTTTATCCACACCTTCTGACAGCCTTGAAAATGAAAAGAAGAAAACATCTTTAGTTAAATTAGATGTTAAATTTGATTTTTCAATATATGATGGAGGCTTAAATGCAGAGAAGCTAGATCGCTGGATTAGACAGATTGATGTGTATTGAAGGGGGCAGAGCATTGATTCAGACAAGAGTAAAATTCCGCTGGCCAACCTACGCCTTAGAGGAATTAATTTAGTATGGTGGGAAGGCAGGACACAAGCTGACTTGAAGAAGCATGGTAAAATTCTCTCTGTTTGGAGTGAATTTGTTTCTGCAATTAAAAAACAATTCTATCCACTAGCTTATATGTAGCAAGCTATGATGAGTTGGAAAACTCTTCGCCAATTAAAAGGGGCAAAGTATACAAAGCTACACCCAAGAATTTAGAAAAAGAGCTTTGATTCTAGGAATTTCTTTAGACTCACCTGAAACTTTGTTGAAGTATATAGGTGGTCCACACAACTATTTGAGGCACACCATTCTCATGTTTAACGCTACTAGCATAGATGAGGTATCTGTTTAGGCTACCCATCTAGAGGCTAAAAGCAAGAATGTGAACCCAGAGATTGGGGGATCATCAAAACTCACTGTAAGCAAGAACAAGGAGAAGAGGAAGCAGAAATGGAAAGAGAGGAAGGCAAACGCTGTACAAAAGGCCAAACTTTCATGCACTCACTGCAAGAAGGATGGACATGATGATGATCATTGATGGTCTTTGCATCCGGAGCTGAAACCCAAGAAGTTCGATGGCAAGAAGAAGACTTTTGCTGCTATACAGAAAGATTTGGGGTCAGACTCAGGTGATGAAAGAACAATCGCAGCCACAGGTATAAAAGGTAAAACTTCTGAAGCATCTACTAGTAATTCTGCACAAACTATTGATAGTGGAAAAAATTGAGAGGACATGACATGAGATTTTTCATATTAGAGTTATTTTCAAGCATCAAAATATTGATACTTTGTTTGATAGTGGCTCACAAGTAAACTTAATTTCTGAAGCAATTGTAAAGAAGCTAGGATTACTAACCACACCTCACAAGAAGCCATATTCATTAGGTTGGGTATGTGATAAAGCAAAGCTATAAGTGACTAGACAATGTAAACTTAGGTTTTCTTTTGGGTCAACATTTGTAGATGATGTTGAGTTAGTTATCGTTCCCTTGGACATATGTGGAATTGTTTTAGGAAGTCCTTACTTGTATGATAGAAAAGCCATTTTCTATAGAGCTGAAAATAAGTGTCAACTCGTCAAAGATGGGATCGAATATATTGTAAGAGCTCATAAACTCAAGAATATTTATACTCTCATAAACGCAAGGCAGATGAAAATAATTGTAAATTCATGCAAGCAATTTTTATTGATGGTTGTAAACGAAAAGAAACCTGACAAAACTAATGTATTTGAAGACTGTAATGCTAAACAACAAGTTGATTTAGAAAAAGTTGTTTTGAGAATATGATATCCTATTTCAAGAACCTAAAGGTCTGCCACCCAAAAGGGAAATTGTACATGATATTAATTTGCAGCAAGATGCTCCATTTCCTAACATCGGAATGTACAGGTTATCTGCTTTAGAGAATGCAGAGATCAAGAAGCAGTACAAGAGCTGTTCGAGAAATGGTTCATAAGACCAAGCACATCACCATGCGGATCTCCAATCGTATTGGTGAGAAAGAAAGTTGGTTCATGGAAGATATGCATTGATTACAGAGCACTGAATAAAATAACGATCAAGAATCGTTATCCCCTTCCTCGCATTGATGATCTATTAGATTAGCTGAAAGAAGCTGTTTATTTTTCCAAGTTGGACTTGTGTAGTGGTTACCATCAGCTTAGAGTAGCAAAGCAAGATGCATGAAAGACTTCTTTCAAAACAAAGCAAGGGCTGTATGAATGGCTAGTTATGCTTTTTGGCTTAACTAATGCTCCTGCCACTTTCATGAGAGTTATGAATTATGTACTCAGGCTTTTTATTGATGACTTTGTAATTGTATATCTGGATGACACTTTTGTTTTCAGTAAAACATGGGAAGAACATTTGAAGCCTGTAACACAGACTCTAGATGTTTTGAAAAAAGAAAATCTCTGTTAAATTATCAAAATGTGAATTTGGTAAAATATCTTTGAATTATTTGGGTCATATTGTAGGGGATGGTGAATTGAAGATAGATTCCTCTAAGGTTGCAGTTATTGTAAACTGGCTTAAACCCAAATATGCTACAGAAGTTAGAAGCTTCCTAGGAGCAACACAGTATTGGAGAAAGTTTATTGCTAACTTTTCCTTAATTGCAACGCCCTTACATGCTTTAACAAGATTGAACAAGGTGTTTCAGTGGGGAGGCAAATAGTATAAAGCCTTCGACACCTTGAAAGAAAAAATTAGTACAACACTAGTACTAGCATTTCCAAATCTTCAACAAACATTTGAGATCGAAACCGATTCCAATGACTATGCCATGGGAGCAGTGCTGATGTAACATGGTAAACCCATATGCTACCATTCTGAGACTTTTAATTCTGCAATAGTTAATTATCCTACATATGATAAAGAATTGTATGCATTAGTCCAGAGTGTGAAAAAGTGGAAACATTATTTAATGGGCAAAGAAACAATTATACATACTGATCATCAACCACTTTAGTGTTTGCACTCACAAACTAAATTGCAGCAATCAAGACACTATAGATGGATGGGTTTCCTACAACAGTTTCATTTAGTCATCAGATATAAAAAGGGAATACATAATAAAGTTGCAGATATGTTGTCCAGACCAATCATAAATGCATTTTCTATACTTAAGCATAACTCAGTAATGCATGAAAGCTACATTGAACAATATTATGCTCAAGATATAGACTTTAAAGATGTATATGCAACTTTAAGTAATGGAAAAAAAAGGTAGAAGAATTGGATTACTATGTTAAATACCAACTCTTGTATCATTTGGGAAAGCTATGCATTCCACAAACTGAGAGAGTCAACATAATTAGGGAAGCACATACTTCTCTAATATTAGGTCATTTTGGTGTAAGTAGAACAGTGGCACAACTGCAAAGATACTGCTATTGGCCAAGAATGCACGAAACAGTTTCTAGATATGTAAGAGGGTGTACCATGTGTGCTAAAAGTAAGCCCAACAATAGAAAACTAGGCTTGTACACTCCACTACCAGTCCCTTCCCGTCCTTGGGAAAGTGTTTCCATGGACTTTGTTAGGGGATTGCCAAAATCTAGAAAGGGACATGACTATTTATATGTTATTTTGGACAAGTTAAGCAAAATGTGTATTTTAATACCTTGTAATAAGCAGAGTACAACTGAACAAACAACGAAGATGTTCTTTCAGCATGTCTGGGTGCATTTTGGGTTACCCACTTCCATAGTATCTGATCGAGACTCTCAATTTGTTGGGAAGTTTTGGTCAAGTCCGTGGGAATTTATGGACACCAGATTGAAGAAGAGCATATCCTTTCACCCACAAATAGATGACCAAATAGAGTTAGTCAACATGACAGTGATCTAGTTG
This sequence comes from Pinus taeda, assembly GCA_000404065.3. Taxonomy (NCBI): domain Eukaryota; kingdom Viridiplantae; phylum Streptophyta; class Pinopsida; order Pinales; family Pinaceae; genus Pinus; species Pinus taeda. Next base: position 202,827 of record APFE031037215.1, on the reverse strand, counting down.
CTCAAAGGTTATTGCAACAAGCATCCCAAGCTTTGGGATGAACATTTATGTTATGTGCAACATGCTTACAACTGTGCTAAACATTCTTCTACAAAGAGATCTCATTTTGAGACCTTTCTTGGTTTTATACCAAGGTGTCCCTTGGATTTTGTCTTTGAAAAAGACATAGCAGTCGCTGGGCACAATGATGTGGACAAAGCAACCAGGTTCATCGAACAGATCCAAGAAATTCACCAGGCAGTGCAAGAACAACTGGTAAAGAGCCAAGCCAAATATAAGGCAAGGCATGATAAACACTAGGTGGAGCACAACTTCCAAGTTGGTGATCAAGTCTAGCTGTATATCAGCAAGGACAGAATGCAAGGTGAAGGAAATAAGCTGAAAATAAGGTATGGGCCTTTTAAGGTACTTGAAAAAATTGGTGAGAATGCTTTTCGCCTTGATCTGCCAGCATACATGCACATCTATTTAATGGTAAATGCATAAAACCTAAGATTGTTTGAACCTTCATTAATTGAAAATCCCGAAGAGCAAAGTCAATTGCCTTTCATTGATAATCTGTTGCCTGAATATCTCAACGAGCTGCAGGAAGATACAATTCTAGACAGGAAGATGAGAACCACGTGCATAGGGGATGTTGAGTACCTAAGAATTGGACTCAAAGGTTCAAAACCTAGAGCGAAAAATGGATAGAGATTGGGCAAGTGAGGCAGCTGTATCCTCACTTAACCGATGCTTTAAAACAACTTTTGGTGGTCCAAAAGCCTTTTCAGTGGGAAGGTGTGATCCAAATGGATCCAAGAACACTCTCTAAGTTTTGAACTCTCTTAAAAACATGCCAAAGATCAAAGCAATCGCATGCCAAGAACCTTCAAAATGGCTGAAAAACACTATCGGGAAGCAAAAACCAGAGAAAACCGTGAAAAAAACAGAGTATGGTAGGCGTGAACATTGGATGCACAGTAGTCGTCAGATTTGGCCGATCAACGGTCCAGATCTGATCGGTAATCACAATCGGCACTCGCAGACAGTGGATATCGGCGCTTAACATATGTGTGTAGCGATGACGATTGGTGGAGTTAACTAGGACCGTCGATCAAGCGCGCAGATCGACGACCCATGTTGTATCGCGGGATCGCTATCGGAGATTACAGAGCACTTACAACGCCCTGAAGGCATGAGTGATATGTGATTGCGATTAATTGTATCACGATATCGTAATTGGAGAGACATTATGAAGCGATCTGATGAACCGAACTCGACGGTTTTATCGATATTATTTCATAAGATTTGAGCTCCTCCATAAGCCATTTTTTAATGCATTTTTGCAGTTTTCGTTTATTAAACGAAATGCGAAGGATGAAGGCCGATGCGATAAGCTGGACCCGAAAGGGTTCCTTAAGGCTAGTATATATTATTTCAGATCCGCCATAAGCCATTTTTTTAATGCATATTCGTAGTTTTAACATATTTCAAAAATACAAAGGGGAACCTTGGAGCAAGGCTGAAGCGACTTGCAATAGCGATAAGGACAGACCCAATAGAGGAATAAACCAAAATTAAGGACTTTTGAAGTCTGAAATAAGCAGTGTTTTGGGCGGAAATTCACAGTGTTGCAGTGTTCTTTGTGCAAAACAGAAAACGATTGTTTTTGGGCATTCCAAAGGATTTCAGAGGCCCGATAACCATACCATTACAGTACAGGTGGCCACCACCCTTAGAAGAGTTTCGCAATGATTGCTAACGCTTAGAAAGGGGTCTGAGCGAACAAAGGGCGGGGAGACTGAAAGCCGAGAAGCTGAAGCAAATAGGCAGCACTGTTTTGGCTTTAAAAGTCATCGCAAATAGAAGACATAGTAGGTAGTGCTGAGACAGAGCTAAGATAGAGACAGAGAGTGATCCAGAGAGTCTGTATACTCAGAGAAAGCTTGAGAGGTTCAAGCAAACTCTTATTGTTATATTTGTGTGTATTGAGTCTCAAATTGAGTTCATAGGGTTGTAAAAACTCTGCTTGAAGACATAATAGAGAGGCCCCCACTGAAGGCTAGATCAGGAGATGTAGCCCAGGAGCATTGGATGAAATCCTTATTAAACTTACTGTGTTTTTATGTGTTTGTCTATTATAGTCTTTTATTGCTTCATAGTCTATGTATTTCGCAATCTGATCGACCCATTGCACAAAATAACATAGGTAAATCCATGCACATGAGTCTGTAATACCTTATTAATTGTCTTAGATCTCATTATCAAATCATTCTGTCCCTGGCTTATCCGTAGTGGCCTTTGTCGTTACAATTATGACAAACTTTGAAGAAGTATAACATTAACCTTTGCTTGTTTCTCTGTGCTTGTATGATCTTGCCATTGTTTGCCTTACAACTCCTTATTTCTTCCTTCAGGTTTCTCAATGTGTCTGCCAAATTAGAAGAGTGCCCAACACCACACTGCTAATATGATTCATAGGGAGAGCCTTTGTAGTCTACCATCTCACTAGTCATTTTTTATCTTTCTCCTGCAAGACTTACTATATCAGCTAAACCAAATCGCAATAAACCAACATATCTTAGCATAATTTGGGGAGGATATTTCATCTGCAAGATCATCAAACCAGTGTGATACATGTATAAACATAATCATAACCGCATATAAACATATAATACATAAGCATGTAACCACATAACCATCAGTCTAGCTAGAGTCCAGTGATCAGTGCATGACCATATCAATTACACATACCATGACCTCATGCATGACAACAAAAACCATACCAATGTACACTGACAATATGTAAGCATAAACAACATGTAACCAATCATACACTCATGATCACATAATTCATAACAACATCCTCTTTCACATGACAACTTCACTACAACCATGACTGACACCATGCATCTGCAGCGAGCATATAGACCACAAGTCTGATTAACACACGTGAAAACGACATGAATGCATGACCAACACATCACCCATATAGTCCGAGGGGTGAACCATGCTCTAAGACACTTTGCAACACCCTTTTCCCACATCTACCCAAGTAACTGTCAAACTAGGGTAAATATGTGATGAGAGACTACTATGATTAGATTCAACCTCCCATGTGACCTTAAGGAAGTGGAATCGACGGAACATAACATACATACCTTTCACATCAACTACAAGACTCCTAGGAACCATCCCAACCACTCAGGTAGTTGGCCCCTGGGTCCCACTGAAGTTTTTTACCACTTGACCTCTGGACGCTCTCATGCTATAGGCCTTCCAACATCCAGGAGGCTCTGGACTCTCTCATGACAAGGCATGCCAATGTACAGGGACTATTTTGCTAAGTGTTGTGCCAACATCCCCGATATTTGAGCCACTTTTTCAGGCCCAGAGCCTAGGTCACTGCCCAGAATTGGATGACACCTTCACAACAATAAGATAACACGGAAACAATGATGCAAAAGTAAATACTTGAAAAATCTCTTAACAAGACCCCTACTAGCCATGATAGACATTTCGTCAAACATATCACAAATATGTAATCTAAAGGCGTAAACAACAGATTTAAGCATAGGGATCTCACACTTATCTGAGCATCACCAAGAACCATTGTTCCCTCATAGCATTTGTTGCATTATCATCTATTAGGTCAAAAATACATTTTCCATTCTTTTACAAGTAAAAACATGATTAGAGCCATACATAGCCACTGCCATAAAACACATACTTAACCAACATAATAGCAACATAAATACTAATGAAATCACAACCATATGATCCACATATAAACCAATATAATACTCGATAAAAATACAAGAATAAATAACCTCATATTGATGATGAAAAATACAAACCCGGGATGAGACTATCACGTTCCATTCAACTATAGAATGGTTGAGCCAAATCTCTCTGTAGCAATTCACCCTCGTCCTATATTCCAAGCATGAATGTGGGACTCGAACCAAAAGAACCAACCAGGGCATCCCAAGGCTAAACCACCTCACCATCATCAATATAAACCAACCTTTACCGTAGTCCATCCCAGATCACTAGGCCAACACAATGAACATGTCATAACATACTTTACCATGATCTCCCCCCGATCACTAGGCCAAACAAGCATGGATGCCACCAAATTTATCCACCTACACCGTGAGGAATTTCCCTAACTCCCAATCTCTCAGGATTTATTGCGATCCACACCGGATCACTGGGCTCTAAATCGAGACCCACTCTTAAGGTTTTACCGCATATCCCAACCCAGGATTACTAGGTCCAACAAAGAGAAAACCACTTCTTGGATTTATCTTATATCCTGCCATTCATCAGCAAGGATTTCTACGCCGACTGAGGCAACACAAAATCCGGCTTTACCACAACCCACAGTCCGGTTCATGGGTTACTAGACCATTTGTTCTATCATTCAGAGATCCACCTCACTAAGCTTTGAATCCATCCAACAATCCAGCTCAACCAAAAAATGAGAACCCCATCACACCATGGCTATCCAGAAATTGCAAGGCTAGGCTAAAAACATTGTCACCCTGGCAAAACCCATTCCATAACAACGAAAGAACCACATGCAATACCATGCATGCCCAATATAGCCAGGAAAATACACATGCAAACCGATACCTGCAAAGAATCTTGCTGTAACTGCTTGATCCTGCTCTTCCCTAATTGATCTCTGCTTCCTCTTGCCTTCTTTGCCTTTCTTGATCCAATGCCAAAATGCTCCAAGAAAACTCTAAATATCCAAGAGTGAGAGAAAGAGAGAATAATGAGAGAACTCCAAAACTGAACTAACAAAAAGTCACAAATTGATCCTCAGAAGCCTTTTGATCAATTAGGCCTTTATTTTCTTCATTTTCCATTATTTTCCTTCATTTTCCTCCTCACATGCAACCTGTGACCTTTCAACTCCCTTTTCTCCTAATTTGCATTATTTTCATAAATAAATGTGCCAAAAATGCCATTTTTATTTTCCAAAGGCTTTGCCAATTTCCTTAGCCATAATAAACTGAAATGAACACTCATACCAGGATGTTTTGCCCAACATTCAACTTGGAATAAGTGTTATTATTTTTCCTTTGTTAACTTTTATTACATGGAATTTTCATTAGGGTCGTTACAAAATCAAATTAGTTAAACAAGGTACGAAGTTGCTTCCCCTTTCGAGGGCAAGGCATTTTTTTCATTCTAGATGTTAAGATGGTGGACTCTGGAAATATTAGCGCCTAGTCTTTCGGTTGTTGAGTCTAGGCAAATAATGGAACTTGAAGTTGATGGTGACTGAGTTGGATAACGTTATGATCACATATAAAAATATTCTTGTCTCTCCACTGTTGTCTTCTTCTTGTTGTAGTTGGGGCAAGGACTCGATGTTGCTATTCTCCTACTCCTGCCATTGCCATGAATGCAAAGTCCCTCATGTATCACTTTTCTTTATTTTCATCCCTGGAATTGGAAACTATATTTTCAATTATCTTTGGTGCTATGGTCAGGAAGATTTTGTGAAACTCGTAGTAAAATTCATTTAATTTCATGTATGTGTTTTTCTAACGCAGGTGACATTTATATACTACTTCGTCAATTGTCAGGGAGAGGGCTGTAATTTCATAATATGCTATACATTTCTCTGGTTACTTTTTGAGTATTGTGGCACCAAAATGCTCATCAAGCAGTGGCAGTTTCCAAACACCGCCACCTCCATTTTTTACTTCAAGGTGGAATATGATGTTGTAGCTTCAATAACAAAGCTTAATTTGGTTCTAATATGTGTGTTGGTAATACAAAGTAAAAAATCTGAATCAAAATGTTTAATGACAAGAGCAAGTGGTTCAAATTTGAGGGAATTTCAACACATTACGAAGTAGACATTTACACGCCATTCAACTCTGACACAAGGAACTAATGCAAGAGTGCGAAGAAGTTGATTGTGTCGGAGTACGGAGAAATGTGTTTTCTACACAATTCGGTACTAGAAATTTCTCCGCACTTGAACAAAGCTCCGCACTACCCTGAATATCTATTTGCTTATGGCTATTCCTACTGTAGGTTGAGCATTTGTATGTATTTAAACCACCAAAAATCCTGTCTCCACAATCGCAGAATGATGCAGAATTTTCTACTATATATAACTCACTTTCACCTTTTCTTAAATGATATCTCTGAATTAGCATGCTTAACCTTGAATTTCCCATCTTTTTGTTGAGAAGGTCAATGAGTCTCGGTCTCAAAATCCCTATACTTAGTCTTATTTGTAGTTTTGGGTTCCCCATCTCCCTCGTTTCTTGTACACAGGATTGGCCACACCATTTTCCCTTGTTTGTCTTCTCCTATGAATTCCTAAGCTTCTTCTGCTTTGTTTACGGACAGGGAAAATTTTAAGTATGGAGCTTTATCTTAAAGTTTAGAAACTTTGTTAAATCTTACTAGTCCCTAATACGTAAATTGTAATTTTTTAATGATATTTAAAAAAAAAATATTTAGGTTTTAATTATTCTATATTACTATGTATAAAAATTTGGTGATTTTTAGGGTAAAATAATTTTATACTATAAAATTTGGGCGAATCAATTTAAAAAAAAATGGAAATTGCCGAAACTTTTTTTTTGGAAAAAACATGGAAAATTAACCTACTTGCAAATATTAGCCCCTAAAATTTTCCTTGTTTATGGAAACTTCACATCCATTTCCATCGCGTACTACCTTTGCATTTCCTTGCATGTTGTACCACAATCTTGACCTTCTAAAGATATAGGTAGGAACTGGCATGGTTTCTCGCTTGAAATCCTTCCATTATTTCTCAGGTCCGCCTCTTTCCTTTCTCCATCTTCATTTTCAAGTAGAGAAAAATAATTATCATGATCATGTTTTATATCACTGTTAAAATTACTTAAAATATCTTCACAAACTAGTTTCAAACAATTTCCACATCCTTGCACAATACCGTTCTCCGAACTCCCGAGTTTATGTGAAGACCTATTAACAATTAAAAACCTCCAAATAGCCATTAACTTGGAACACAAATATTTCAACGACACTGTTATGTTAACCTTCATTTGCATGGAGCCCAAACAACTACAACTACACTTTAAAAATTATAATATTTAAATACTTGTGATAAATCACAACTACTTTAATGCCCCATACAAAAAGTTATATATTTTTTAGTCCTTTATAAAACTTTGAAAAATTTAATATGTAAACAATTGTAATCTTTTCAACTTTGTATGTAATATTTTACCATATGAATGAACGAAAAAAGAAAATACGTGTGGGGATTCAACGTCATAATATCATTGGGCTTTTAAATAATCATACTTTTTAATTTGTTTGTAAATTAAAATTTTAAATTAATTAAAATTTTGAATTTACTATTTAGACTATAATTTGAGTGATTTTTCATCCAATCAAATTGATATTTAAACAATCCTTTATATGTAAGATTCTGTTGGATATGGTAATGGAATGATTTGAGTGCGACATATCAAACGCCCGTCAAGAATCCAATCAACATGAGAAAATTAGAAAGAAACGTGACAGTTATGGTGAATTTTATTAATGAGAGACAATGCAATATTGTTTTATTAATAAAGAAAGGGTATTGTAATCAATGAAATAACAAATTATTATTGCAATGCCAATTTGTTGATCTTAGATTTTTTTTTTCTCCCATAATTATAATTTACGCAACAACCAACCATTATTGTAAGAAAATGTTGGCCTATTAATCTTAACTAAGCATTATTTCATAATTATAATTAATGAAACAACCAACCATTATTACAGGAAAATGTCGTGTTTGGGGTGTTAAAATGTCGTGTTTGGGGTGTTAACACTTAGAAGTTTTCTTTAGAAGTTATCAAAAGAAGGAATAATCTGAGGTAATCACAAACCAATATTTTAGGCTCAAGTTCTAGCCAACCTAAGTCCAGAGAGGGCTTTCTCTTTATAATTTAACTTTGTTTTTATGAGATTTTAGACTAGTTCTTAGTGTTCATGGGGTTTTGATTTTGGATTGAAGGTTGGGTGGTGGAATTCTTGGAGCAGATGGATAGAGCTAGGTCTTCAAGCCATTGGGCTATTGAGTCAACAAATGGATAGCATAACTGGACCAGATCATTAAAGGGAATGTTCATAGGGCAAGCTAGCAAAGCAAAAGGCAAATCTCCAAGTCTAATGGGTGAAGTGATTCTAACTAGGGTGAAAGGGCACTTAAGAATCCTTGGACTGAGATTAGAATGAAGAACAGAGGGTGATCATGAACAAAGGGAAACTAAGAATCCTTTGCTATAGACCAAAGGGGAAACTATGAAAGCTAAGGAGCAGTTAAGAATTCCCTAGCTAAGATAGTTTAAGAGAAAACATTTAGAATGTAAAATAGTCAAGACAGATTGCATTCAAGCAATTTCTGAAATATCATTCCTTGTTATACATTTGGATTGTAGAAAAACAAACATGATTATGAAGACACATAAGAAAAAACAATAGTAAACATGAGAGAATACTTATTTGTATATCGCTTTACACAAGAATCTTGTACAATATCTAGTCTTTATTCCTTGATCTAGCAAGCCAATCCAGTCATGGATACAATAGGACTTTGATTTGAGAGAAAAAGTCTATAGAAATGTCTTGGAATCCACCCACATACTTCAAAATGTGAAGTATTTATACAAAAAATAATTACAAAATATCTCAAAACAACTTGAGATTTAATCTAGGGAATTAAAATATCTTCTTGCATGAAGATAGAGACAGATGTTAAACTGCTTCATGTTGTCCCTCTTATTGTGGTGTTGCTGGCTGTTTCTGTTGAGTTTTGAGCCCTTTAAGTTGGCTGATAGTTGTGGTATTTCTACACTAGAATCTTCTTTACTTTGATCTTTCACTGATACTCTTTGACTATGTTACTCTTTGACCCTGTTGATCTGTCTTTTACTTGTTTCACCTGGCTGCCTTCAAATTTATTGTGGTAGCTTTCTGATGTAAAACCTTTTCATAGTAAATCTATAATTTTCTCCCACCATTCTTCCTCAGGTAACTTTACTTTCAACATTCTTCTGTAAATTTCGTCCGCCTCTGTGTATTTTGCAAAATTGGGCTTGGTGATAAACAAATGTTTCACTTCATGTTGTAGGAAAAACAGGTTCTCCAATGTATCATATAATACTTTCCCTGTTGGCAAAGCTTTAATAGCTTATGTACTTGCCTGTTACTTTGCCAACCTTCTTAACCTGTCACTATAGTCTAGTTGGGTCATAAGTTTGTCATTGATGACCATGGGATTGGGAAGACCTTTGTCTCTCAAAATTTGAAATTTAGCCATAAACCTGTCAATGGCTACTTGCATGTTGTGGTACTTCTCTTCTAAGTTGTGCATGAGGTTCCTTTTGGAAAGAACCTCTCTAATATCTAGAATGGCTTCAGTCCTGTCTTCTATGTTAAGCCCTTGGAGATCATATCTATTTTTTCTGTTCAGGAAGTGGATGAGTCGATTTGCATCCTTTGGTTTATCTCCCAATTCTTCCTTCACTTCTTGAATGGCTTCAGTGGCTGTTTTCACTAGTTCAGCTTGCTCAAATATAACTTGGATTGATGGCCAAATATCATTGACAGAGTCAATGATATTGGCCCAGAGCATCTCTTTAGTCTGTCCTAGTGGCTTCTACAATGCCAAATCTTTCTCCAGGACTTTGATTTTCTCACCCATTATTAGGGCTTTCTGTGTTTCTTCTCTTTGCTGAATTTGGGCAAGTTGTCAATTAGTTTCCAAATTTGCCACTTTCTCCTTTAATATTTTGAGCTCTGTTGCCTGGATTGACATCTCCTCCATGGCTTTTACTAACTCTGTTGTTTTCTCAGTTGATGTACCTGCTGCTGTGGTGGACTCAGTTGTCATCGGCAGTGCTGTGGCAGGTGGAGCTGTAGGTGCCAATGATGCTGACAGTGTGGAAGTAACTGCTATTGGTACTGTGGGGATAATAGTTCTGGAAGTTGTGGCCAGGTCACTTTGCTTAGATTGAATTAAAGTGTCCAACTCCTTCTCTGTCTCCTTGAGTTGATCATTTAGTTTCAGGAACAAGTCCATGATCTCTTCATGTCCTTTCTGTGCCTCCAAGACTTCTTGTGTCTGAGGATGATGTAGCTGGGGTATCTTTAGCTGCTTCTTGAGTGCAGCAATATCATCATTTTTCTTTTTGATTAGCCGCTCTGTGGCCTTTACATCTTTGGGATCATGTCCCAACTCTATGACTAAGTCCTCCAAGGACTTGATTCTTGTATGTTTGGCATGTGAGGAGGCCTTTTCTAACTGGAGCTGTGCTGATATATTATTAGGGAGTTTTGCAGTTGGTGGGCAGCAATGGCTTTCCTTGTTAAGGTGGAGTCTATCATCTCCCCTGTTTTCTTGTGCAATTTAATTTGGTCAATGGGATGAATATCCCTTGCCAATACTTCAAAACCCACCCTTTTAAAATCTGTTGCTGTCATTGGCTGCTGAGTGGTTGGCTTGATGAAGGTCATTTTCATTTTCCCCTCTTTGACATCAAAGGCTGACATGAGCCTTGTTTGATTGGTAGGGGTCATTTTCAGGTACTGTGCATAGGTTTTGGCTTTCAACCTCTCATTCCTAGCCTTTATTTCTTTGTATCTCTCCTTAATGTCTTGGTCTTTATCTTCTGGCATTCTGAAAGAGGATACCTCAACACTTTGCTATCTTTCCAACATCTGGGTGTGTGATGTGGAAGGTACTAGGATGCCTCAAGATGGAGTGGCATGCCTGCTCCCATCTCTTTCTGTGCTTGTAACCTCATGTGTTTCCTCTGTATATTCCTATTCAGAGACACGATTCATTCTTTGTCTCTTAGCTTGGCTTGTCTCTGCATAGGCTTGTGATGTTGCTCTTTCTGAAGTAGTGGCTCCTTCCCTGTTTCTCTTAAGGCTTTTCTCCTCATTTAGAGGAGTCTGTAGAACTGGAGGGGTACTCATTATGGTTTCAGGCCTATCTGACTTTTCTGGTATGTCTGTTTGACCTGGCACCTCTGATAGGTCTGGTACTTCTAATCCCTTTGGCACCTATGATTCTTCTAGCACCTGCAGGAAAGAACCCTCATCAAGCTATTTCTCTAGGTCAATTAATGTGTTTTCCACAACGACTTCAGTACTATCCCTGTCTTCTAAAGTGTTTTCCACCCATTGCAATTGGTTGGCATACTTTTCTATCTCAGGGATGCGGTGATGAATGTAGGGAGCCATCTTGTTTTTCTGCCTTCTCTTGCAGATGAAATCCAAGGGATCATATCTCCATATGAAGCTCTATTTTAGATTTAATCTTTGAAGGATTAGGTCTACCTCCTTTCCAGCTTCTCTGCTATTACAAATAAAGGGACCTAATTGGTCTTTGATCTTGAGCTGGGATTTCTTTTTTGCTTTAACAAAATTTACCTCATCTGAATTTATTATCTGCCTGTAGTACTCTAGAGCATAACCTCATTGGGAAGTATTTAGGTAGTTTGTAAGGAGACGGCTCACAACCATAAATCCTGATCTCAGTATGGTTTTGGTACATGTACAAATCCCTTACTTTGAATTGCTTTGAGAGTTGTAGGATCCTCTTTATATCTGAACTGATTCTTGGAGGAGCGCTGCCTATCAAAATTGTCACAATGGGATGTACAAATAGATCTATGAAGTTTGCATATGAATATGAAGAGTTATATTTATGGATCAATGGAGTCCAGAAAATTATTGATCTAGGGTGACCTTTTGTGTCAAGCTTCTGGAGAGTAAAGGGGAATTCATCTGCTTGGTAGTATAGAAAAAGGTGATACAAAATAGAGGAATACTTGAAGACTCACTCATTACTCATCCTAAGGAATTGGTCATATATCCTATCGGCTATAAACTTGGCATAATCATAAATGACAGTAGGAGGCTGTTTTGGAGGAAATATGGACATGAAAGCCAAGATGATTTCATCTATATACTCACTGGTGGTATAACCTAGGATACTGGATATCATTGCTATAATGTCCTGGCCAAATTGGGAAAATATGGTATACACATATGGAGGAGGATCTTTTGGAATATGCTTTTCCTTCTTGATGAAATTTTGGAACATCTTAGCAAGTTTTGCAGTGGTAAGCTTGGGGAATCGGTCTAATAGGTTTCCAATTGAAATAGGGGTTAGGTTTTGCCTTGGTTGAAGTTGCAGCATCTCATTAATAGATTCAGCAGTGATGGTGAAAAGTATGGTTTGGTTAGGGGACATCACTGCTATTTGACTAGGGATATAATTTGCATGGCAGTAATGGACAATCTTTGGCAAAATGTGAACTTCGGGGAATTGATACTTGAGCAAATTGGGCCACCAAAGACCAATTTTATCAGCATGGTTCAGGTATAGGTCTTTGTATTGGCAGAATAGTTTGAGAGGGGATTCATGGACAGAGGTGTCCTTTATCTGGAAACCCCTATTAGCCAAGGGGAGGTGGTCGAGGTCTAGATGAGGAGTGGAAATAGGTCTGACATACATGGCAATTGGGGCAGCCATTCTCAATTCTTGTGGATTTGAGAATGGGGGAGGTGATTTTCAGTCTTTTAGGGCAATGGTATTTCAGTACAGAGTAGGTTTGAGTTGCTAGAGTTTCTTTAATTATTTTTTTACTTTAACTAAGAAAAATCAGTAACTGGTTCTAAAATTGATAGGGTTTTCTAGTGAATTATGGCTTAAATACCTGGAATTAAGGAGAACTGGCTCTGAACAGGGTGAATGGCAACTGCGAACAGTTGAAAAGTCTCTAAGTAGGCTGGAAAGTAATCTAGGTGCTCTATGGCGTCTATAAGGTGAAATTGGACGGCTTTAACGTTTGCAGGTGCGTGCATGAAGGTTTACAGTTGAAAAAACGATCAGAACAAATGATTTGGGGCTTTTTGGTTTTATGCGCGAAAGTCAATTTTGGCGGGTACATGTGAACAATGGTTATTTTGTCGTGTAGCGGGGTGGTCGGTAAATGGTTTCCATCGCACCGCTTTTGGGCATTTGGTGGTATTGGGGGGAGGCCGCCTGATTCCATACGCTGAACGACACATAGCATTGTGGGCCTGACATAAAACAACCTTTTCGGGCAGGTATTGTTCGGATGTCGAGCCCGCTTGAAATGAATAAGGGCCGTTAGATGTGGATGGAAGCGATCATACGGTGATCGGGCGGGGAAGTTGCATGGAGGGTAGTGGGGGGCCCGGCGGGCGCTTAAGTGCAACGGTTTTTTGGTTAATGAGGGATTAAAGCGGGGTTAAGGTGTCGGGGTCATTAGCAGAGGGATTAATTGGGTTTTAGCCTAACTTAATCGCAGATCGATTAGTTAGTGGGTTTTTCGGGGTTTAGGGAGAACATCATAGTTTATATTTAAACTAGGGTATAGGGCTAGTTAATATGCGATAGTTAAATACATATGGAGAAAAAGGGTTTTTATTTCCAGGATTTAATAAATAAAATTAGTAATTAACAAAATGAGCGGAAAGGGGCACAATACCCTTAAGTAAATGCTTTTTTCGTTTTTGAATGCTTTTCGCATATTAACACAAATACTTAGGATAATGTATTTTAGTGGGTTTTTGATATGAAAATGATTTATGTTGGGGGGGGGGGTAAATACTTTTCCTAGGTAAAAGTATTTTAACCTTAGGAAAGGAGTATTATCAGGGAAAATGAATGAGTCGAAGGGGGGATGAATTTTTATGAGGGGGTTTTAGTACTTATTTCCTATAAGTCATTGAGCCGAGGGTCTGGTCCCTCAAAAAGTCAAAGAAATGTTCTAAGCCTCTTTGACTTACAGATTTTGGCACTTTGAACTTGATTGTGGGAAATTAGTTAAATAAAAGGTGAAATGAATGAGGGAAGTTAATTAATTGACTTTGACATCCAATTTCATGCTTGATTTCCATTCATCTATAGAACCTTTATAATGGAAAAGATGATAAACATGCTTTGTGTTATCAATCATTATGCTTCTACAACTTTTCTACTACTTACCCATCTACTCATCCTACCATTTTTACTTCTCTTTATTAGGGTGCATTTACGCTAGCAAACCCTTATCAAATATTTTTATTTCTCTTTACAATAGTAAACTAACTAAATCTAACCTTATTACATCCAAGGGTTCAGATTAAGCAGTTGAGCTTCTTTATTTACTCTACCTATCTAATTATCTGCCAATATTAAACAGTTTGGTCAGATTTTTATTCTCTATCTATAGACATGAAATTTAAAACATGAAATAGCCAAGTTTAAACATTTTGACTATCATGGGTGGCAAAGATTACAAACTGCACACAATCATTTATTATGCACAAAAAGTAAATAGTAGTGGCATTTTGGCTTGCTCACTTTCATGGGCTTTTTCCTTTTCTTGGGGTTCATATTTTCCATCTTTTTTGACCTTTTTTGTTCTTTTTGTCCTTTGATTATTTTTTTGGGACATACTCTTTTTACATTTTTTTATTTTTTGAATATGGAAAACATTTGCAAAAAGCAAACGTATGTACATATTACAGGTTTAATCTCAAATATTAAAAAATTATGACTCCTATTGGTATAGGAACCTAACATGGGGTACGTTCGAATATGTTGATGACCAAATTCCAATGTTCACTATTGAAATAATGTCATTTCATTTTTCATAGTATTTGAGTCGATGCAGTGTGGTTAAAACTAGGTTATTCATATAGAGTGGAATAAGAGCTACAATGGTCCTCTAAAGCCAAGGAAAGGGCAGGTCGAGTCAAAACCTTGCTAGATTGCAAATACTGCTCAAACTTTAGAGAAGTTGTGCAGAAGGAGGCGGGGCTTGAATGTGAAAAAGTATTGTTGTGCAAAAGTGCAAAGTGCGGAGGTATAAGCTATTTGGCGACCACTTTCTACCAAGCGAGGAAGTGGGGCCTACATATAATTTATTAACATTTTATTTTAGCGAGTATTAATAATGACAATGATAACAAAAGCATCTTCTTCTTTGAATACAATTGTATGAATATTCATGGAAAAATATAAAATAATGAAAGTTATTCGAATATTTTGAAGAAATAGCTTTAAGCTATTGATACTCAGCTGAATTATTATATCAAAAATAAAATAATGATGTATATCTTATTCTATTAATCTTTTCTGCGTTGACGCATGGGAACACATGTAGACATAGAGAGTCTTTAAATAAAAAAGCTAGAATGACAAAGTTTCTAATATTCAAATTATTATATCGATATTATTAAACTTATTAGACTATGTATTGCGTTCAACTTATCTCTCGAGATTTTCTTTTATAAAACATTGCTAAAACCTAGACGACCTGAAGCGGAAGGAGAATCGAGGTCTTAAGGCGATTGAATGAGGGAAAGAGCGTGATATCATGTAGCGATGGTCGATTATCGCAGAGGTTTGGATCAGTGCAGAAAATTCTTTTATTATTTTCCATTGCCACATTATCCACGCCCCATTGGTCAAGACAAATGAAATTTAAACCCAAACCAAAAACCTCATGCTAACTAGATGCTTTGAATGGAGAGTTTTGTGTGGAGGAAGTGTGTGCAGAAGAGGCTGTGCAAAAGGACGCGTGTGCAAAGGAAGTTGTGCTAAGATGGCTGTGTTGAGGAAGATTTACAAAGAACGTGTGTGCGGAGGAAGCGTGTGGAGAGGTGTTTGTGTGGAAAGCTTTTACTATGCAAAGAGATTTATGCAGAGTTTTCTCCACATTTCACACGACCTTTAATAAACTATATCGGTAGAGGCAGGGGCTATGCTTCATATCATCTATATATATTGTTAAACTAATAAAATAATATTATTTGTCAGCTAAATTCTTTTTTATTACTATAAAAACTATCATGGAAAATCTCAATTCATAGATGCCACCTTGAAGTGACAAATGAGATTTGTATCACTTTGATTTCAATACAACTTTATTTAATTTTTGTCCAATATTAAAGAGGCCAAGGTTGTATCCCTTTGATATACTATTTATTATTAGGAGAGATTAGGTGAATTTTAATTATGATTTAGATGATGGAAACAAAGATTTGCTTCAACAACAAACTAATTGAATCCCACAAAAGATACAAGAGATAAATATGTAAAGAATTACAATAGCTTAGTGATCTTCAAATTCCCCTAAAAAATGGACTATGTTTCAACAATGGCACCAAAATATTACCTACCAACTTGTACTTGATGATAAAAGACTTAACCCATAATGTAACACCCAAACTCATTCCTTGAATTGTAAATAGCATGTACATATGAAACTTTGGCTAATGAGCCGATACATATTGTTAGACCAAAGATACACTGAGGAGGGTGGGGGTAAATTAGTGTAATGATAATCTTATCATTTCAAAACATTTCATCAATAAATAATGATGTAATTGTATATTATAACAATTTTGCATCAGAATAAATGAAACCATACATCAATAATCACATCAACACAAGAGGGCACAATATTTTACGTGGAAACCCTTGTGGGAGAAAACCATAAATTCTATTTATTCTCCTTTAATTCTTTTACCTAGATTGGCAGACATTGACTTTCTTGAGGCACCCACCCCCAAGGTGTGAAATAAACTACTTGAAATATGCTACAACTTGATTAAGGCTACCAACCTCGAAATGTGCAAACACTCACTTGAAATAGGCTACAACTTGATTGAGGCACCAACCTTAGTGGAGGCACCCACCTCCTTCTTCAACTTCTTGTCCATAACTTTTCATAATATTTCACACTGGATCCACAACATATCTTTAAACAATATAGGTCTTCAAAATTGATCATGATGTTGTTATCACAATGTTGTCATCAACCTGTCATATCCCGTTCTTACCGTGTTACAACCTATTAATCAATTTGGTCACATCAAACTCTTCTCGAAACTTGTTCTGGTCATATGCACAACACTTGTTGCAACCTACTCATAAGCCTGCAAAACACATAAAATTAAATCTAGACATAAAAAATATATCATTAAAGCTTTTCAGGCCTTAAAAAAATGTTCACAATTGAATCTTGATCATCATGCTTCTTTTGAAATTCAATTTGGCTTCATAATAACCTCAAAAT
Organism: Pinus taeda; assembly: GCA_000404065.3. NCBI lineage: Eukaryota > Viridiplantae > Streptophyta > Pinopsida > Pinales > Pinaceae > Pinus > Pinus taeda. Next base: position 185,722 of record APFE031037215.1, on the reverse strand, counting down.
CCATATAAAATTATATAAAAAATTAATCAATCGATAAAATGGAATAATCTAGGCGCATTATATAAAATGACATATTACAAACTCTACAAAAACATTTAACTGTTCTACAAATTGGTCAATATTGGTGCACTAATAACCCCATATTTAAAATAAAAAAATTGGTAGAGTCTGAATGGACTTGAACCCAAAACTTTCACGAAGCAACCCAAGCCATACGACCAACTGACTTGATTAGCGAGTCGTTACCTGTCAGAAAAGCACATATATATACCAAGAGTTGAATTTCATGGAGCTTATAACCACAACATATACATGTATCAACCCATCAGAGTTTGTAGGCTTGCAAGGACTTGAACCGTCAACTAATTGTAACATAACAACATTCACAGATACAATGCAACCGTAGAGCTCGACCTCAAACTCATGATCATATATATATGTTTCATTTTTTGAATGTATTGTAATGGAATTATATATATCTATATATTATATATATATATTAGATTATATATATATATATATATATATATATATTATATATGCGTGGTTATATGGTCCCAGGGCTCATGAGGGCCGACCTCGAGTTCATTGTTCATGGCAATAAATCCTGGAACTTAAACTCATGTGACCGTTCTTAGCCGACCATATGACTAATGGTGTGATGCAAGGACACTAAGGATTATCCCTCTCACCAAATGACCATGCCATGTGACCAGGTCCTTAGGGGTCCATGGTCATGGAAACCCCTGACTAGTGCCACATATCATGCAATTTTAACCTTTTCACCAGTAAAAATGTTCCAATTGTGCCTACCACATGGTGATCCCTGGTGGTGTAGGTTTTAACTCCATATAGAAATTACCTGCATACGAATTCTAAAACACAGAAAATAAACAATGCGAGATCATAACACATAAAACACATATACACAGAGATCTTCCCCTGGATCCCATAATCGGGACTACCGGCTTGATTTTTCATTATGTTCCTTTCAATGTTACAATACATATTTATACATATCGAAGCATCCAATACCATGGATTGAAAACCATTGCGTCCAATACCATGGACCGAAAACCATCGTGTCCAATACCTTGGACCAAAAACCATCGCGTCCAAAAAACATGTGTGAAAATCATGCACAAAACCATAGGTGGGTCTGCCCAACCTAACATAGGGTCCAAAACCAAAATTTTCTGGGGCGCTGCCACGGACTCCATAAAGTGGGGTTACGGGTGCCCTTAAAACCCCCTGTTAACTACATGGAAAGAATATAACACAACCCAATAGGTGGTGCCAGATCAAACTACTAACATCACTCTGATAATGTGTCATTTCCATGTCATCCTTTGCTACCACATCATTTTCCTTTGACTAAGAAAAATTTTTCACATGTCTGAGTTTCCATGTCACAACTGACTGTGCAGGAGGGACACATCATTTCCACATCTCTTTTGATCAACCAAAATTTGCCATGTATTAGAGATCCCATGTCATTACTTCCAACCAATTACAATTTGCGACGTGTATGCCAATTGGGCGACTACCATGTGTCACGCTTTTATTTTCCTGGAGAAGGGGGTTAAACTTCATGCATTTTGCAATACAATTAACATTCTATTTCTTTATGCGACTACCAAATCAATCAGATTTATGCTCAGTTGCATGACCTTTAACATCAATAAACTTCATGCAACTTAAAACATTTGTCATCATCAATCTGCCATGGAACCTTTATTCACTCTCGAACATGTGCGATATGTAATAAATTTGGGGATTTTCAATAAATTTGGTGTTTTTGGTTCCAAATATAATTTCCAACTTCAAATGATCATAACTTCTCATTCGGAATGAGCTTTTTCAAGTGTGATATACCATTGGAAAGGCCCTAGAGAGGAATATCCAGCCATACCATCCATAGTCTATTCATTAAGGCATCATAAATTCAACAAAATCTCAATAAAATTTAAACCTCTTTGACTTCACTTGATGAGGACATGAAAGAGATCAAACTATCATACAATTTTTGTTGATTCACGAATGACGTTGATGCTTCCTTAGGAATCCCATTTGACATTAAATGATGATCAATGATAATATTATGTGCAACAATACCCCCCTTTGTCATTGATGACAACACCACCAAACATTGATGGTCATTGATTGCAATGGATCGAAATCCCATTGACATGTTGTTGTAGACTTCCCCTAATTACTTGCAAATATTATTCCTGCTCTCTCTCCTTAAATATCTACTTTTCCTTCTGTTGCTTTAGTGCCTTCCCGGTCAATGTTTTCATTCTCTCCCCCTTTGACATCAATGAAATTGGGACATGGTTTCCTACTAATGCTTACATGACTATTTGTAGACTTGATCCTCTTGTAAATGAAGTCTCCCCCTGAGACCATGCTTCCTTTGTGCAAAAGATCTTCATTTGTAAGAGATTTCCAATGGTCTCTAACTGTTCCTAAAATTTTCTATGGACCTGATGGAGTCTCCCCCTGAGACCATGCTTCCTTCTATGAGAATCCCCCCCTATCAACATGCTTCCATCTTTGTGAAATATTTTCTGCTATGTATATCTTCCTTCTATATTTTCAACAACTATGATTGATTAGCTATAAGTGTCAATATCTATCCTTGATATGATGGATCAAGTGTTTCCATTTTTATTACCTGTTCTAATGGTGGACCTGCTCCCCCTGTGCATAATCTCTCTAAGTTTTCTCATCCACTATGTCAAACAATCAACATGATTTTCATGGTCACCCTAATCTCTTCTATCAATAACTACTTCCCTGGTAGTGATCACCTTGCTTGGGTTCATTATATTTTTCTCCTCCGTACTTGGAGTCCATTCTCTTCCTTTCTTTGAATTCAAGTTTCACATCATCCATATCCAAAGCATCCTTGGTATTTTCCTCCACTTGCTTATTAGGGATGATCTCCAGGAGTATTCCAGTGCTTCTTATGTATTCAAATTCTATTCTTATCATGGTTGCAAGCTTTGAAATCCTTGTCCAAAGCATATTGTTACATTTTACCTTTGACATAATAATCTTTGAATATAGAACTTAGTTACTAGGAATAATTTCAAATGGTAAAGTCATGGATGTTGCCTTAGAGCACATGACTAATCAACAACTCATATCAATTCCTTGAGCGCTCAAGGCAAATTCATGATGTCCATTTTCTGGATCAACCTGTTTTCTTCTACAAATCTTGGTACAATTTTCTCCTTGCATGGAAGAACCCTTTTCTTTCCTAGTTTGCTTAGATAACCTCTTCATGTCATATTCTCGTGCAATGTGACCAATATTGTGGCATTTAAAGTATTCTATATTAAACTTTAATGAAGGAGAAACCAACGTATAATTTTTGCTATTGAATCCATTTGGATCTTGTTTGCACGAAAATTTGCTTTCAAAGGTCTCATAATAATTTCTATAATCATGTCTGTCATAGGCTTTCCAATCCCTTTCCTTATGCCTGAAATTTGTACATCAAAATCAATAACCAAGAAATATACTTTGATACTTGGATGTGAGATGTTCCCTTGAATATCTTCTAAAGATATTCTTCCTTAGAGGAGGTTCAATGCTTTGTTGATGCTTGCTTTTCATTACATTTATGTCTTCTTTCTAATGGGGCTTCTTGAGAACATTGTCATAACTTCCGGGAGTAGAAACACTTCCTATCTTGTTTTAAATTTCACTATAATTTGGCTTTTGAAAATGCCAAAATTTTCTTCAAACTTGGAGCTAGAGTCTTCTTTGCATGGAGACTCACCTGTATAACCAAGTCTTGTTTTGTCGCATGGTGATCTCTGACAACTAAGGATTCCATCCAATATTGTGAACTCTTCAATTTATTGTTGATCTTGTCAGCTTCTATCCTCAATGAACCAATTCGTCCTTCAAGCTCCTCACATTTTTCTTCTTTCTTCATCATCTAGACCTTCATTACTTTTTCCATTCTCTGTTCTTCTTCAAATTGAGATTTCAAGGAGATGATTTCTTCTTCTAGTTTGATAAGTTTGTGATTCTTCTCTTTCTAGTCTTGCATATTTTCTTTTAGTTGATTCACTAGGGAATATTCATTCTATTTAGATTCTTTTAACAATGTTTCAAGAATGGAAACATCATGACCCTTGCTTTCCAATAGCTCCCTTTTTTCTTTTTTAGGAGATGTGAGATTCCTTAGCTCTTGTAGAGTAGTGGTGAGCTCAGCTTGAACACATTCCAAATCTCATGACTGACCCCTTGATGCATCTTTAAATGATTGAGCCTTCAAACTCATAATAGGTCCATATTATGAATCAATAAGTATCATTCATGCTACATCATTTTGTCCTTCATCATTTTGATTGTTGACTTTTTACAGTCCAATTTTTAATGAAATAATTTCAACTTGTAGTGCCTCACAATGATCTTTTGTTTCTTTTAGTTGGGTTTTCATTACTTCATCCAATATTCTCACTTCTTCTAGTTGGGCCTTCAAGGTAGAAATATCATAGTCTTTCTCCTTTTGGAGTTAATCTTTTCCTTCATAATCTTAGAGTTTCTCTTCTAATTAAGTAACACTTCTTCTTGAAGCTTTTAATTCCTTCAACACACTTTTGAGTTCTCTTTTATAATCTACTTCCGCTTCAATTTCATTTTTTACTTCCTTCTCAATTAGTTGAGGAATATCATGTTCATTATTTGTAACAGGTCATGGACACATAGACATATAGTGGCGTTCATTACCATAATTGAAACAAAATGAAATATCTGATTCCTCTTTCTGGTTGTCTTTAGTATCTATGATCATGAAGAAGATGTATTCTTTAGGATTTGATGTATTGCTCACACAATTATCACCCTTCCTCTTTTGATACAACTTATTTGTACTCTTCCCTTTATTGGCCATAACTCCTTTCATCTACCTTCCAAAAATTAACTGTTCCCGAAGGAACCCTCTCTGATACCAGTTGTTAGACCAAAGATCTCAATGGGGGCGGGGGGCGGTGGGTGAATTAGTGTAATGAAAATCTTATCATTCTAAAACATTTCATTAAAAAAATCATGTAGTAATGTATCATAACAATTATTGAAACCATGTGATGAGGTTTATCAATAGGTAAATTATATGGGCTTTAATGCCACTATCCAACTGATTAAAATCAACTTTTCTCACATTTTTTACATTTTTTTATTATATTTTGCTTAGTGAGAAGGGTAAAGGTGATATTTTATGTCATATGGTCTAATGTGCATTAATTGCAGGACTTGGAAAAATTTTGGGCTAATTTAAGTGTAGGAGCTCGAAGTAGAAAATAAAGAGGGATTTTAGGAGATCGAGTCTCCCTCCATAGATCCTCAGTCACTCGAAGATTCCTCCACCGGATCTCATCAGCTCGGAGTTATAAGCAGCCAAGCCCACCGAGTTCATTGGAAACCAAGCTAATGATAGGTGAAGACAATTCAATCTCGAGTTTAGGAGCGAAGCCTCCCTAATTTTAAAGAATATGTTGGTAGCTTCAGTTTCATAAATAAGAAGGCGTATGGCCTCATTAGGATTTGACTTTTTATGGTAGCCAAGATGCAATTTCGAGCTAAGGTATTGTGACTGTTATTCTCAGTTATTTTTGACATTTTGGTGAGAATGAAAATAGTTTCTTTGATCCAACATTGAGTTGACTCAGAGGACTGAAGCTCTTAGGTTAGGGCCCAACCCTAGCAGCAAAAGTTCCTCTTTGTACATGTATCCTTAGATTAAGATCATAGACTAGCTACTAAAGTTATCTCTATTTTGTTTAATTTACAAGTATTTGAATGATTGGTTAGTTTTGCTTCCATTAGTTGGAGAAGTAGATAAGTGTTAAAGTAGTGAAAGAAAAGGCTTCAGAAAATCTTGTGACAGTGGCCTCATCCTCATCTCCCTCATGGGATCATGGTTTGAGGGCCCCACTCTCACAACCCCAAAAAAAAATTTATCTTTTGGTTATTACATATTTTAGGATTTCTTGTTGAACAAATCATTGTTGATGATTTCTTAGAAGCACCTGCAATTGTCATTTTGGTTTCTTGAGATTGCTGTAGATTAGAAAGCATTCCGTTCCATAGATTTAAGCCATTAGCCATCAATAAATCAGTTTCTCAAGTTCAACTCATCTTTTCCACATCTACATAAGTTGTGCATAAACGAAGAAATGAGTATGTGTTTTTGCAGGAGTTGCTGATGTGTAGTGAGGAACTCATTCCACCAGCCTCATCTAAGTCTTCTCCACCTCTCGCCAAATCCTACCAAACATTAATTCTGATTTCTATTTTGTAGCCATCATGGACAACCACCTTGAGAAAATCCAACCATCCTGAAGAGTTGGGTTGATCCTTGGGTAGTGTGCACCTTCCCTATATCTTATTCCACCATCATACACCTTCCCAAATTCCTTTCACCTTCCCTACCTTCCTACAACTTTAAGCTAAGTTTCATATAGTAAACGAGGACATCCTGTAGTAATCACAAGAATCCTGTAGCAACTACAGGAATCCCTGTAGCGACCTGTTTTAGACTGTTTTGGGAAGAAATGATGGTTAGAGCCTAAGGTAGGCCTTCAACTTGACCTCCATACCCCTCAAGTTTGATAACCTATGGTTTGGACCTCTAGCTATTGTTGAAGTAAAGGGAAAAAATACTTTTGTGTTACAAAATCTTGAGGGATAGTATTCCACTTATCCTGTTAATGGAAGGTTTCTCAAACATTACATTCATTATTGAGAAGTTGAAGTAGATTTCATTACTGTCATTGTAAAAAGTCTGGTTTATTTTACTTTTCAAACTGTCAGTGTAAGTTTTTCACAACAAAGACTCCATAGATCGAGGAGAAGGCACATTGATCTACAGGTTCTCTACATTCTATAGGAGAAAGTAGTCCCTAGTTGGAGCCGATGTTGTAGCATTTTTTGGTAAGTTAGCATCAATTAGTTAAAAAATGAAAATATATTTCAAAATTTTTTAAGTTAGGATATGGAAAAAAGAATATTTAATAAAAAAATGTTAGACATATTCTTATGAATAAGTCCATATCAAATAAAATGTTAGAATAGATGCTCTAAACAAGGAAGGCAAAAAAATAAAATGTTAGAGTAGAAATAAAAGGACAAAATAATAAATTCTGAAAGTGTTGAAAATCCATATGCCAATACTCTTAGTCAAGTTTATTCTTGCAAATAAAAAGTTGTGTGCATATTGTTTAAATGCCACACTAGTTCATACAATCCAATTATACAGTTTAATCATGATTGAATTTGATTTAAATGATTGTCAATAGGTAGAAAATAAAATTGGCTCAACAATTTAATCTGAGCCAATGGAAGTAATAAGGGATAGAAGTAGATTAATCATTGAAAGAAAAATGTTGAGTTGCTAGTCTAAATGCACTCAGGTGACTGAGATTGTGAAAAAAATGTTAGGAAAGTTAAGGGTATGTAGACACATTGGAGCATGGAAGAATTTTTATCCTAAAGTCAGAACATTGCATACATGTGCATATAATGATGGTTTAAATTAAACATAATTTACAAAATATCAATGTTATGGTATAATATATGCACGTTATGCATTCATTTGCCAATACCCCACGCATGTCACATCCGTCATAATTCTTGACCCCGCCATCACTTTCCACCATGATATTAAACTCCATTCACATTCTTCTTCATCCCGCAGATTCCACTAAGATGTGATGGCCTACATCACTCCTCGACCTTCCCTTGCCGTCCGAACATTATTGACGAGGGGGGGTCCGAAGTCGGTAGTTTTGGAAACTGCCCTTCAAAACTGCTTTTCCCCCATCCTAGTTATTTAGGACTTAAATTCCCAAAACAACTTACCACTCCAACTTACTCCTGAACGTGGTTTTCATTCAACCGTTTACTATTGCTCCACGTCATCATCCACGTCCGCTCCCATGTCACTTCCTCTGTCTAATCAGCTACCATCTCTTTGCCCGTTATCTATTAATTCCCCACCTCTCACACATTAATATTCCACTTAACCGTTTATCAGCCCCGTTGGAGAATTAATGAGGATTTAACCATTGATTAACGGACCCGCTCCATCTTATTCATTATAAGCCTTGATTTTCATAAAAACCATTACACAGTGCATTCCCATAATTCACTGGATACTTGTTGCTTGCAGCCAAAACGATAGATTCATCATTCAACCGAATTTTCAATTCTGTTCAGAAGCAAGCCAACATCCAGGTCCACCTAATCCATTTTCACTTACACTATTATTCTATTATCACTGTCTTTCATCCCAATTCTTCCAATTTTTGTCACTTTCAACTTGCGAATTCAATTAACAGAATGCCTCCTAAAGGAAAAGAAGTTGCAGAAACCCAAAATCCTCTCATTCATCCACAAGTTGACTTCCATCATACTTCCGTGGTCGATAGAGATTGTAAAATCAATGCGCCTTTGTCTGTATTTGATTTGTTTGAAATCTACCGCTGGATGGAGGATCAATTAGTTAATCAAACAGATGTAGGACTTTGGGACTCCCAACTTCCTCATTACATTTTCCCTCGGATACATAGAGCACCTAAATTTTTCAAGAAATTTCATGAATCCTATGACCCCATTCAAAGAGCTATCATCTCACCTACAGGAGAAATTATGTGCTCGATCAATGCTCATCCATTGAACAGATGTTGTAGGCCCCAACTATTGCACCAACCCATCATTTTTCTAATGAAAACCTAACATAAGCTTATCAAAAGCTAGATTTCACTAAAAGAGCTCAAACTCTAGAACTTTTCCTAGCTGTAGATAGCCCTCTGCCTAAAAGAAACCCTCCCTATGATTCATCTATATTCCTAGACAGAAACAAGCAAATTGCCACCATTCTTTCTTATCTTCTTGGTTACAATTTTGATCAATATGTAAATGAAGCCATCATTGGTTTCTTATCTATCTTTTTTGCTGGTTCCAAACCCATTGTTCGTTATAACTTTAGTCAATTTCTAGCTGAGGCATTCATGAACAATTTGTCCAGTTCAATACTGAAGAAGTATTCAAGTATGCTTCAGTACTTGTATATATTTTTATATATTTTAAGGGAGACAAGTTTGCATTCACCTTGCAGAAGCTACATGAAGAAGGAAACCAACAACCAACGATCTTTTGGACTTCTATGGGAATGAAGGAGAAGGAAGAATTTACATATAAACAATTCATAGAATTGTTTATTCATCCAGCTATTAATCTTATGAGCAACACTCCAGTACCAAGAATAAGTGATGAAATTGTGGAAGTGTTGCAGCTGGTTGATTAAGCCACAATAGGAGATTGGTATCTTTACCAAAATTATACAGAGGTCAGAGTCTATGGCTGTGAGCTTCCACCCTACAAGCTTCCTAAGTACCCCCCTATCAGAAATTTTGCATTAGAATATATTAGGCAGAGGTTAAATGTAGATGGAATACATTTTGTCACTGCAAAGAAGAAATCACAATTCAAGCTAAAGTCTCAGGTTCGTCCATTCATTTGTAATACTAGAGCAACAAGAGAAGAAGAAAACATGTTATTGAAGCAAATGAAGTTTGGCCTCAGCTTCACTTGGTCTTATGACCCAATGGGAGTGATTTCTAGGCTCATAGTTGAAAACAAATTCACTGCATACCATCATATTGCCAGGCCTGAAATTGAGCAGTACAAAAATCAGCCAGAGTGGAAGGAGAACACCCTTCAAGAAGTTGAAGAACATGCAGTCTCTACTTCCAATTTACAAACTCCACTTGCACAGGAAAATACAACTAAATGAGGGAGGGAAGAACAATCATCCCCTACAACTGAAGCATCAAGTCAAGGTTTTAGAATTGTACATAGAAAGAAGAGACCCATTCTCTCTTCCAAGGTTAGTGCAACTATTGAGTTACAGAAAACAACATTTGATGGACTTGGAGAAACCTATCTTTTCTCACAGTCTGGTGGACAGACTATTCAGTCTCCCACTCATTCAACCACATCTCATCAACAATAGGTGATTCAAACTAGTGAAGGCAGTTATAAGGATAAAGAAGAGGACATTTTTCATGTCTTTAGTGAAATTAAGAAGAAGAATGAGGAGTTAAAGTTGAATAATTATACTCAATTCTGGAAACATTCTTCCAATTCTCAAGCTAGACTTCTTTCAGTCTTTCACTCTGAGAAAGGTAAAATGCAGATGGGTTTCCTTCAAGCTCAAATTCCATAGCCCAAGACTGCTACACATTACCATAAGCACACCTCCTTTGAATTTGATATTAAAGATGTACATCCAATTGACCAAATTGAGATGCATAAACAAACTGGCCAAATGATTGCTTCTACTTTAACTAACACTGCCATGAGTATGTCAAAAATGCAGGTTACCTGGGCTAATACACAATCACAACTTATGCTTGAGAAAGTTTCCTCATTGGCCAAAGACACCAAGATCAAAGCTTTGGAAGATTTGGTGCTGAAGATGGGATATGATCCCTCTGACATAAAGGTTGCAGAAGAAATTGTCAAGACAAAAATTACTGATATTTCAGCATTAAGGAAGAAACTAAAATTGCCAGCTTCAGAGGACCCAATGAATAAAGAGATTGAAGAAACTAAAACTCAGAAATATGACATGATGAAGCTCATCATGGAACAAATTCTACAAATAAAACAGATGGAGGAGCAGATGGAGAAAATTGTCAAAGAAAAAGAGGAAACTGTAAAAAGAGCCAATATTCCAAGGGATGTAGTTCCTCTTACAACAATGTTTATAATTACAGCTTCTGCCTCAGGCACATCAAAAACTACAGGAACAACAGTAGGAGCTGAACAACTTGCTGAAGCTGTTCAAAATCTGTCTATTCGGATAGAGGAAATGAAGAAATTGCAGTATCAATTGAAGACACTACAACACATGAATGTAGTTGCAGAGAGTTCACATGCAGCTGAGTTGCAGAGGGAAAAAATACAAATTGAGGTATTGCAGAAATAAATTAAAGAATCTTACCTTGGAAATAAACTAGGTTTAGTAAAGGAAATGTTATGGGAAGATATTACTGAATCAATCAAAGATATCTGGCCTTATCAGGATAATCTTTTATCAAAACAACTTGTTGGAGAAAGCTCAGGAAGCTATTGAAACATTCTCCAAGAAACTTGAGGACATACCAGAAGTTGCCACTGAAATAATCAAGTTTCTGAATTCTAAAGACAACTATGAGTTTGAATAATTAGGAATTAATGACAGGACAACAACCATACTAGAAGTGAAGAAGATTATTACAAAGAATTCTTCAGTTGGAGGAGAAATGTAGTAGTGTTAATTTCATAGTTCAATGTTTTTTTAGTAGATTGGAACCCTTGACCAGCAAGGGTTTTCCCTCTATGTTGGTGATAATTGACAAATTATGGTCGTTGAAGACTATGTCCATAAACTTGCGGAGGTCAGCACCAATGCAGCTATAGTTTCAAACATAAGAGGTGCAAGAACACCACGTGTTGTGCTAAATGCACTTAGAGATACCTTTTTCATCCTAAATGAAATTAGAGATATATTTTTAGTAAAACCCACTTTTACTAAATATACAGAAATGGATGAGGTTTATCGAAAGGGTAACTAAGTTATCTATCCCAGATAAGAAACATTGGGAATAGTTAACTGATTTACTTGACTAAAATGAAGATCAAACAACATTCAACATTTCTAGGGAAAATCATCAACAACTCAGCAGCATTTAGCATTTCCAGGAACAATCATCGACATTTAACCACCAAAATAGTGACAGATCGACTATGAGTTCATATTCCTAATTTTGTACTCATCTATTTTTGTAAATTTTTAAAAGATATTTCTTAGCTCTAAGATTGTATAAATAACTCTCTTTAACATTTTATTAAGGGTTGCACCCCTGAAGGAACATTTGTAAGCACTAAATGTACTCAGCTTTTTCTGAATCATTAATACCAAAGTAAAGGATTCTGAATTTTGATTCATCCAGTTTCGTATTCCTTGTAAGTTTTCCAGTTTTCATTCACTGTGTTTTCTTCATATTCTTAAGTTTTACAAAGATAACCAGATAGAGGTAGTTGAGTTTCAATTCACTCTTATAAGCTTTCTGAAGTGACCATATTTAAAGAGAATGAATTATAAAAACTGTTTGTTTAAGTAATTCCCTCTAAATCATAAAACCGTCAATATCTTTGTAATATTGGGCATATTTTGTCAAACTTTCTGAACATTGTTTGAAGGCTTTCTTACTTATGGTTATTTAATTTTCTATTTGAAAACTGTAATAGTCATATCATCTTTCTGTTTCTACTCATCACCAGACAAGCTAAATCACTGTGTGAATTTTAATAGCAGCCCTTTGTTTAATATTAGTATTATTCAAGAAGGTTTGTCATCACTGTTTTAAATATGTTTCATACATTGGTCATCCAAAAATTAAAACAAAACCCCCCAAAACAGACATCTTAGATGCCCTGGCATGATAGATGACCATTATCATCTTAGAGATACAAGACCTTCCTCCCCTGCAATAGATTAACTTGTTTAGCTTAGCATTTACATTTATAAATTGAAAACCAAAAGACTCTTTTCTACAATATGTAGCTACTGCATGCATACATCAGTCATAGCAATGTTACGATAATTTCCATGTCTACTTAGTCTAGCTAGCTAGATGATACAATGCAAGGTTAAATTAGGTCTCTTTTGCAAAGTAATGTGTGTTAATTATTAGCTAGTAATCTCATGTCATTTTATAGCACTTTCTATTCAACACTTTCATTTCCTTCAAATAGGCAAGCATTACTTTCTTCATCAAAGTTAGCTTTACATATACTGTTAGTGGTCAACCTCCTTCTAGTCAATAGAAGACTGGTTTGAAAAACCCTAGTGGTCTATCGTCCTAGTTGATAAGTGAAAAGAGTAGACTATTGCATTTGTTGTGCATATAGTACTGTCACCTTCCAATTTGTACGAACCTCGAGTTGATAAAGTAAAGTTGGTCGCTCTAGCAGTTGCAACATCTTCCATGTGTTTTTTTCCTCTAGTTGAGATATCATAATTCATTCCCTATCTCTTATCTTACTCAACTCTTTGCCCATCTATAATATATTCTCTTCCATGTGGTCCACATCCTTAACATTCTTTGGTTTGGCAATTTGCATCCAGTGATGTGTCCTTCCTCTCTCTTTCTCAAGCCAAAGAAGAGAGGGATAGAAAATTTATGTGATATTACTCTACCTCCCTCAATGAATCTATAATAAGTGCTCAGATTGGGCTATGGGATAGGTTCCTGCAGCTCTTGGGACTCTCCCTTAGATGTCTTTGGAGAAGCTACTCCCTCCTGCACTTTTGTTGCTTCTTCCTTGTGCTCCACCTATCCCTACTGTCCTCCCTATATATCTTTCAATGTTTCCTATAGTGCTGACAAAGTTTCTTGTAGGACTATTTAAGGATCCTGTAGAAGGACTTTTCCTTTCTGGAATGGGGTCAAAGGTGCCTTGTCTTTCTTTGCTGATTTTAACCTGGTGATAAGCCTCCTAACATAGGCAATGTGAGAATTTGGGGAAGCTTGTTTTGATGTGCCCTCTTCACCTTTTATTTCCAGGGAAACTAGTTTTTCTTACTCTTGTGGTGAGTCCTCAATTATGATTCGAGTCCTGGTGGGTGTTTGTGGTTTCCCTTGTTTTATCCCGGTGCTCCTCCTTGTTTTGAAATAGAGAGGAGTTTGCCTCTATCTTTTCCCTTTTGACTTGACAGGTGTGCTTAGGGAAGTCAAGGCAACAACTGCCTCCCTCTCAGTGGGTTCGGGAGACAACCTTGGAGATTCCTCCCTTTCCATGGTGTGTTCCTTAGGGCTTGCTTCTTCATTTTGTTCTTTCTCTTCACTTTTCTCCTCTTCTCCTTCTTCTTTTCCTTCTTCCTTTGTTTTATCTGTTTCTACCTCCTCTGGTTCTTCTTCTTCCTCTTCATCTTCTTCTGCCTCCTCTTCACCACTAGAGGTATTGTCCCTATCATAATCAAGGGATTGTATTTCAATCACAACCTCTCTGTCCATGTATCTAAATGTGGACCATTGAATGGGGATTCTTAGTTGGCTCAAGGCATCCTCTAGTATTAGCTTAATTAGTCCATGGTGTGCCAATTGCTGATGTTTTCCCTCTTGGACCTTTAGGATCATGTCTATTATTGATTGTAGCAAGAAGTAGGGTACACTGAGTCTTTTTTCAATGGGTATCTCCTCTCCAAATCTCAACTCATGGGGGAGTCTAAATTGGTAGCCATAGATTATACCGGGCCTCCCTTCACAAGAGATATATTTGGGAATATGATAGCTCACCTCATTCCAAGGATAGGGAATGCTTTCCCTTCTTATCCCATTTTTGTCCTCAATTAGCTCTTCATCCCTTAAGAAGACATTTTTCTTTGCAAAAGTTCTTGTAGCCTTATCCTCCTTTCTCCATGACATCCCTTGAGGAAGTGTAGCGATTCTTGTAATTACCTTAGGAGTAATTGTAATAGACAATCCTCTTATCATAGTAGTGGCACTGATTCTAACTTGAGGGTTAAGTTCCATGGCGAATTATTGAGCTACATCATCATCATACCCTTTGAGAAGCTCAAAGAATCCCAACCAATTATGCATTCTAAATATTTCTACCACATGGGGATGGAGGTGTATCCTCGATGTCTTTGTGGGTTCCCTTCTGTTAAACCCTCCTGTCATGTTTCTTCTTTGGTTGGCTAACTGTAGGGAGTTTGGTAGGATAGCCATAGTTTTTAAGGTGACTAGGAGTTTATAATATTGGTGGATGGCTGCAATTTCTTTCTATCTCCACACAATTATTTTAAAACCCCCAGGCCCACTGTAATCACTTCGAAAACTCAGATTTTTCTTTTCCTAGCTATCAATTCAACGCATAGGAGATATAGGCCACCTACCTTTCCTTGTGATGCTTTCGATGAGGAGAATTTCTAAGAAGTTGGACCCTAGGCATCCCCTTTCAACGTTCTCTATGAATTCCCAATGTTTCCTGTAGCTCTTTGTATTTCTTGTAGTTTGTTTCCTGTAGGGTGGCTAAAATAGGTTTTTCTCTTCGATGGATCTCCAAAGTGGTCTCGGTCTTCTCTGATCTCGAAATGAACAAATGGTGAATGAGAGTTTGGAATTTTTTCTATTTATGGTCGATTCCTTGGAGTGTTGTATTGGCTGGCAGTGTACGAGATTTCCTCTTTGGGACCATTGGCCCACTATTAGTTATCATGCAACCTCCCCTTGTAATCATCACCCATTCTCACACAACTTAACTTGACCACCTTTTAAACTCATTCTCCTTGATGTGACATTTCCACATGTCATGATGACTAAGAGTTCACTCTTATTTTTTATTTTTTTGTCCGAGCTGAGGGTGGCCAAGTTAATTGGTCACCTCTAGGTTATAAAATAGATCTTTTCCATATTCCTACACTTTTATGATATCGCACTTAGGGAAGAATTTAGATGAGGTGCCATACCTATGCCTTCCTTCACTTGGTTGATGCATGTTGGAGGGTGACTCTGCTATGCTTATTTTTGTTCAAGGTAAGTTCTTTTCCTTGGTCACTTTTCTGTATATGTCTTCCTATTGATGTGGTTGTCTTCTTTGTTGTTCTGTGCAGGTGCTTGGTCTTTGCTACTACTGCTAAGCTCTGGATATGGGTCATAGTGTTTGTAGGGGTGTTGGAGCTCTTTGCTTGCATGGCTGTTGAAGGAGAATGCATGGAGAAATTGTTGTTGTGATAACATAGGTTGCTACAGGGTTTCCAGTGTAGTTACTACAAGAAAAATTGTTGTTGTGATAACATAGGCTGCTACAAGGTTTCCAGTGTAGTTACTACAGGAAATCATGTAGCTACCTTTTTCATCATTTGTTTTTTTTTTTTCTTTCTTTTTCACTTGGAGGAGGAAAGGGTGGTGATGTAGGAGTGGAAGGATGTAAATGGAGGATATGGAGTAGTAAGTGAGTGAGGCCAATGATGGCATGACCCTTGGACTCTCTTTTTTTATTTTTTTCTGGGTGGTTTTAGATGGACACAGAGGTTGGTATGGTCATGATATGGTGTTGGGTGAGAGGTATTGAGGTCTATGGTCCCTTATTTCAACCTATGATAGGCCTGCATCATCATTTTCCAATCAAAATTTCATTCCTGTAGTGTTTCAAGACATCCTGTAGTACTACAGGAAACCCTGTAGAAGTAAGAAAACTGCATAAAAATTGGTTTTTGATGCCTGAAAGTGAGAATGGACGATGGAGATATAGTAGGCATGGGAGATATGAAGTGAATGGAGGAAGAATGGGGTGATTCTTAGATTGTTGTCCCCTGAACCCTGTTTCCTTTGTTTCCTTTAAAAACCTGAAAAAACATAGAATTGTATTAGTGGGAAGGTTTGATGTCCCTGCCATGGATTCCCCCCGCGCCCCCTGGCAGTGTACGAGATTTCCTCTTTGGGACTGTTGGCCCACTATTAGTTATCATGCAACCTCCCCTTGTAATCATCACCCACTCTCACAAAACTTAACTTGACCACCTTTTAAACTCATTCTCCTTGATGTGACATTTCCACATGTCATGATGACTAGGAGTTCACTTTTGTTTTTTTTTTTTTTTGTCTAAGCTAAGGGTGGCCAAGTTAACTGGTCACCTCTAGGTTATAAAATAGATCTTTTCCATATTCCTACACTTTTATGATATCGCACTTAGGGAAGAATTCAGATGAGGTGCCATACCTATGCCTTCTTTCACTTGGTTGATGCATGCTGGAGGGTGACTCTGCTATGCTTATTTTTGTTCAAGGTAAGTTATTTTCCTTGGTCACTTTTCTGTATATTTCTTCCTGTTGATGTGGTTGTCTTCTTTGTTGTTCTGTGCATGTGCTTGGTCTCTGCTACTACTGCTGAGCTCTGGATAGGGGTCATAGTGTCTGTAGGGGTGTTGGAGCTCTTTGCTTGCATGGTTGTTGAAGGAGAATGCATGGAGAAATTGTTGCTGCGATAACACAGGCTGCTATAGGGTTTCCAGTGTAGTTACTATAGGAAAAATTGTTGTTGTGATAACATAGGCTGCTACAAGGTTTCCAGTGTAGTTACTATATGAAATCCTGTAGCTACGTTTTTCATCATTTTTTTCTTTCTTTTTTCACTTGGAGGAGGAATGGGTGGTGATGTAGAAGTGGAAGGATGTAAATGGAGGATATGGAGTAGTAGGTGAGTGAGGCCAATGATGGCATGACCCTTGGACTCTCTTTTTTTATTTTTTCTGGGTGGTTTTAGATGGACACAGAGGTTGGTATGGTCATGAGATGGTGTTGGGTGAGAGGTATTGAGGTCTATGGTCCCTTATTTCAACCTTTAATAGGCCTGTATCATCATTTTCCAATCAAAATTTCATTCTTGTAGTGTTTCAGGACATCCTGTAGTACTGTAGGAAACCTTGTAGAAGTAAGAAAACTGCATAAAAATTGGTTTTTGATGCCTGAAAGTGAGAATGGACGATGGAGATATAGTAGGCATGGGAGATATGAAGTGAATGGAGGAAGAATGGGGTGATGCTTAAATTGTTGTCCCTTGAACCCTGTTTCCTTTGTTTCCTTTAAAAACCTGAAAAAATCATAGAATTGTATGTGGGAAGGTTTGATGTCCCTGCCATGGATTCCCCCCGTGACCCGCACCCCCACCACCCCCCCCCCCCCCCCCCCCCCAACTCCCTCCTCCCCTTACTCCCCTTACCCCCCCTTCCCCCCCCTTTTCTGAGGCACACAGGTCACCTCAAAGGAGGTTTTCAACTTGTTTTCCTGCCCTAGGTGCCTCAAGGGAGGTTTTCACCCAAGGATCTTTTTATTTTCCCTTTTTTCACTCTTGGGCTACCTCAAGGAGGTTTTCAGCCCAATCGTTGGCCTTAGGTGTCTCATAGAGGTTTTCACCTAGGCCCCTTATTGTTTTTTTCTTTTTTCATTTTTTTCAAGAATAAAAATAGTCTTCAATAATTTGGTGAGTTGGAAGCTGAGATACTTCAAAGAACATTCACTTCCTTATTGATGGTACTAATGAAATATTCCCTTGATAGAGGTCTTTTATAGGCTTTCAATCTATATCCATTGACAAGTAAGGGAATACCTTCTTCATCAATGGTCCTTATTTTCACAACCCCATTTTCATGGCACTTTTCTATCATATATGGGCCCAACCACCTGGTCATCAATTTTCCTTTGAAGTCCTTGAACCTGGAGTCATATAGCAGAGCCCAATCACCTTCTTGAAAAACTTTGTCTTTGATGTTTTTGTCATGCCAAACCTTTCTTTGTACTTGAATAACTTCTATGTGTAGGAGGGTATGTATCTTGAATCCATCTAAACCATGAGCTGGAGCAACCTCTATTGTTGTGCATTTGTAACATCCAAATCCAACTATGCTTCCATTCTCAAAGTGTTGTACTCAAACTCAATGGAGAGCAGAGCCTTATTAACATAGACCAATTCATAAGGGGTGAAGCCAGTGGTTGTTTTCCAGGTTGTGTTATAGGCCCAAGTGGCCTCGACTAGTCTGTCAACCCAATATTTTCTATTGTTGTGCTAAAATTTTTTGGTGAGAATGCCTTCCAATTCTTTGTTGGTAACCTCTACTTGTCCATTGGCTTGAGGATGATAAGCAGTGGACTTCCTGTGTTTGATCTTATGCTGCCTCAACAAATTCTCAATCAGGTGTGACATGAATTGAACTCCCTGATCAATGACTAGCTCTCTAGGGTACCCAAACTTGTAAAATGCATTATCCCTTAAGAACCCAACCACTTTCTCTTTTGTTGTTACCTTGACACCCTTGGTTCAACCCACTTTGTTAAATAATCAATGCACACAATGGTGTACTTTTTCTTCCCTGATGGTGGATCAATGGGTCCAATGAAGTCCATGCCCCACTTGTCAAATGGCTCAAGATTCATTTGAGGTTACAAAGGCATTTCATCCCTGGGAGTAGGTTTCCACATTCTTTGGCACTGGTCACATCGACTGGTGTATCTTCTTGCATCTTGGTGGAGAGTGGGAAAGTAGTAGCCAGCTTGAAGTACCTTGAAGGCTATCCTCTTAGCTGTAAAGTGACCTCCACAAGGCCCATCATGACAGGTTAGAAGGATGTCAAAGACTTCCTCCTCACTGACACATCTTCTCAAAATTTGATCTGGGCCTAGCTTTAAGAGATTTCCCCCAATCCAAGTGAATTGGGCACTGTTTCTTATAATTCTGCTCTTTTCCTTAGAGGATAGATTTGGAGGGAACTGTGCAACCACTAAGTAGTTGGCTATGTTAGCAAACCATGGGGAGAGAAATGAAATAAGAAATAAATGCTCATCTGGCAATTGATCATCAACCATTCCTTCCTCATATGTAGGAAAAACAAGTCTAGAAAAAAAATCCGCAGCTACATTTTCTCTACCAGGCTTATCAATGATAATTAGATAAAACTATTGTAATAAAAGAAACCATCTAATAATTCTAGCGTTAACATCAGGATTTTCATCAAATATTTAATATCATGGTCAGTATGTACAAAGGTCTAGTAACCAGTGATGCAGTGTCTAAATTTATTCAAGGAATGGACAACAACTAGGAGCTCTTTTTCAGTCACAATATAGTTCAATTCAACCTTGGCCATATTTTTTCTCATGAAATAAATGGCATAAGGCGACTTGTCATCTATCTGGCTTAGAGATTCTCCTATATCTTTGTTAGAGACATCAACATGGATGTGGACAGGAAGAGCCCAATTTGGGCTTCGGAGTATGGGTGTAGTAGTCAACTTGTCCTTTAAGGATTCTAGGGCCTCTTGGAAAATTTTTGACCAGAAAAATTCAGAGTCCTTGGCCAATAGTCCAAACAAAGATGAGGCTACTTTGGTGAAGTACTTTATGAATATCCTATCGTATCCAGCTAAGCCCAAGAAACTTCTGACGTCCCTCTGCTTTTGAGGAGTAGGTACCCTCTTTATGATATCAATTTTATTTGGGTCCACTTGTAGTGCTTCCTGGGATATTGAGTGACCTAGAATAGTCCCTGTATTCATCAAGAACTCACACTTCTGAGGACTAAGGGATAGGTTCATTTTGATGCACTTATTTAATGATTTCGCTAGGTTAGAGAGAGCCTCCAGGAAATCACACCCATAGCGAGTGAAATCATCCATATAGATTTCTACAGAATCATGGACTAGCTCTGTAAATATGCTCATAACTTCCCTATGAAGAGTGGCAGGGGTTACACTTTTCGACTTTTTATGGTACCCAAGAGGCAATTTCAAGCTAAGATATTGTGACTGTTATTCTCATGTTATTTTGACATTTTTTTTATAATGAAAAGTGTTTCTTTGATCCAACACCGAGTTGACTTTGAGGGCTGAAGCTCTTGGGTTAGGGCCCAACCCTAGCAGAGAAAAGATTCCTCTTTTTGTACATGTATCCTTAGATTAAGATAATAGAGTAACTACTGAAGTTATTTATGTTTTGTTTAATTTACAAGTATTTGAATGATTGGTTAGTTTTTCTTTCATTAGTTGGAGAATTAGATCAATGTTACATTAGTGAAAGAAAAGTCTTCAAAAAATCTTATGACAACGACCTCATCTTCATCTCCCTCATGGGATCATGGTTTGCGGGCCCCACTCTCACAACCCCAAAAACAAATTTATCTTTTGGTTATTACATAGTTTAGGATTTCTTTTTGAATAGATAATTGTTGATGATTTCTTAGAAGCACCTGCACTTTCCATTTTGGTTTCTTGATTTTGTTGTAGATTAGAAAGCATTCCATTCCATAGATTTAAGCCATTAGCCATCAACAAGTCAGTGTCTCAAATTCAACTCATCTTTTCCACATTTAAATAAAGTTGTGCATAAATGAAGAAATGAATATGTGTTGTTGTAGGAATTGCTGATCTGTAGGGAGAAACTCATTCCACCAGCCTCATGTAAGTCTTCTCCACCTCTTACCAAATTCTACCAAAAACTAATTTTGATTTCTGTTTTGTAGCCGCCGTGGACAACCACCTTGAGGAAATCCAACCATCCTAAAGAGCTGGATGATCCTTGGGTAGTGTGCACCTTCCCCATACCTTATTCCACCATCATACACCTTCCCAACACTTCCTTTCACCTTCCCTACCTTCCTACAACTTTCGGCTAAGTTTCATGTAGTAAGCCAGGACATCTTGTAGTAACTACAAGAAATCCTGTAGCAACTATAGGAAACCCTGTAGCACCCTGTTTTAGATTGTTCTAGGTAGAAATGATGATTAGAGCCTAGGGTAGGGCTTCAACTTGACCTCCATACCCTCAATGCCATTTTTGACCAATTTTCCCATACCGTCATGATCAAGGATCAATATTTTAGCTAAAAAATGAAAGTGCTCAGAATTTCTTCAAACCTAAATGAATGGATAGTGTTTGTTGCCAGGATTCAAACGCCGTGATCAGTTCTAGTATGCAAACATTAGAGCTTATGAAAGTTTGGTAAAAAAAAGTCAAAGTCAAAGTTTGACTAGAGCTCACTGGATGCCCAGTCAACATGCAGAGAATATTCTCTAGTTTCAGCGAGTGACACTATGACAAGTGTCATCTTCAGATTCGCAACTTGGGCTCTAAGGTGAAATTTGAATTTATTTTTTAATTAAATATTATTATATATATATATATAAATTATTATTATACCATATAGGCCTTTTTTTTTCTTTTTTAACTATATCTATCTATCTAGCTATCTATATATATATTTTGAATTTAAATATTAAACTCATAATCGCAATAAACCAAAGTCCGCGTATATATGTTATATAAAATTCGAATTAACCGTGACTATGGCATATTAAGCGTGATTGTGACATATTAACCAAAGTTATGGGGTTGCAAATATATGTGTTCAAACAAGTAATGCAAAGGGGGAGGGCGGATTTGAACCCATGACCTCCCCACCTAATGCTTATGCTTTAGCAATAAGCCACAACCCAAACATTTGAAAGGAGATCAATGACAACATCATTCAAATGTGCGTTAAATGATTGATAGAATAATGGATAATGCTTAGCATGCTAATTACGTTTAAGTTAATTAATCCATGTTTAATATTTACTTAATCCATTGATTAAGTTGGTGGAATTTATGGCGGAGCCACCAAATCTGAATCGCCACCAAACTTGGCTAACTAAACTGGAGTCTCTCCAGATTTAGCGGAGGTTTTCTAGGAAAAAATGGTTTTTCCATAGCTGAGGCAATTCTCAGCCAAATTTCGAAAATGAGTAGTCATTTTTGGCTAATTGGCATGTCGGGAACTCATTACAGTAGGTTGTAGAGGCTGAAGAGGTATTCTATAGGTGTTTTTGGTCACTTGAAGATTTTTGTAGCCGAGGGCCACTAGGTCTTGGAGGCCATTCCCAAAGCAGATGGTAACCAAATTGAGTAAAAAAATAGTCATTTATGATAGATTTGAATGTTTTAAACTCATTGGAATAGGTTCCAAGAGCATTAAATGCATGTAACAACAATTTGAGCACTATTGAAGCTAATACAAAGGCCCACACTATGAAGCTGGACCAAGGAGATGTAACCCAGGAGGGGTGAACTCATTTAACAAAAAATTGTGTATTGAGCTCTGTTATTTTCGCTTGCTATGTTTTTATATGATGTTGTTCAGCCATTTAAATTCATGCTTTTAATTTCATGCAAAACACTAACTTTCACCAAGTTAGATGAATTGACAATCACATGCTCATGGATAAACTCTTTATGGATAAGCAAATCAAAGAAAAGAAAATTTTATATATGGAAATGATACTAGCACAACATTAACTAGAAATAAATTTTAGATCAAGTTGGTATCAAAGCACAAGGTTGCTTGCTTGATTTCCTTGAAGGGTTTAACAGTTGCAATTTTTGTTATGATTACAAGGTTGAAGTTGCAGAGAGAAGGGAAGCTATTGATAGCTAGTCTTGGGATTAGGAAAAGAAGGAAGAAGGCTGAGAAAACATCATCCTCTCCCAAAGGACCCCTCAAGACAACACCTGGATCACCTCAAGTTCCATCTCCATTAGTTGAGATAGAAGAGGCACAAATTGCACAAGAGTCTAAAGTGATTGAAGAGGTACAATCAATACAAATTTCTGAGCCTGAATCCATAGCCATTATGTCTAGAGAAAGAGAGCATGAAGGTCCCTCTTCAAAGAGGAAGAATTCAAGAAAGCTTTCTATATTTTGATTGAGATGGTTAAAGTTCTCTATGAAGAGAGGAACACCATAATGGTTGGAGAGAGTTCTAAACTTCCATATGGAGAAGGAAGCTCAGAGGACAAAAAAGATGAGAAGAAAGGTTCCAAAGGTAATGCTGGAAAGCCACCTCCATCTCCACCATCCTCATCACCTTCCTCATCATGTTCACCATCTCACATAGCATCATCTTCCACTTCCACCACTGCCCATACTCATTCAAAAAGCCCAAAAGGAAAAACTCCATTACTGAAATTGGACATAAAATTCGAACTTTCCATGTATAATGGAGAAGTGAATGCAGAAAAGTTGGACAATTGGATTCAATAGTTGGAGGTATACTGTAGAATTCAGAACCTTCAAGAAGATGACCTAAAGATCTAGTTGGCTTCACTGAGGCTAGAAGGAGCTACACTAGTTTGGTGGGAAGAAAATACTCAAGAGGAAATGAGAACCCATGGTAAGATATCCATCACTTGGGTTGATTTATTTATTTATTTTATTTATTTATTTATTTATATTATATTTATATTTATTTTTTTATTTTATTTTATATATATATATATATATATATATATATATATATATATTATTTTATTTTTATTTTTATTTTTTTATTTTTTGTCTGCAATTAAAAGAAAGTTTTATCCTTTAGCCTATATGCAAAAAGCCATTATGAGTTGGTGGAATTTTAGGCAGCTTAAAGGCCAAACAATCTAAGATTATACACAGGAGTTTAAAAAAGGGCTTTGTTATTAGGATTGAACTTGAATTCCCAAGATACACTGCTGAAATATATTGGGGGTTTACATTCCCATTTGAAACATACTATCCTTATGTTTAATGCAAACAATTTAGATGAGGTATGTGTGCAATCCACACACCTTGAATCTAGAGGAAAGAACATTCAGGAAGAGGGTAGTATGAGGAAGCCATTCAAGGGTTAGGATAAGGCAAAGGGTGGAAAATGGAAGGGAAAGAAGAATGAAAGTGTGAAGAAAGAAGGGGATAGAATCACATGCAAACATTGTTCCAAAGAGGGGCATGATGAAGCCCATTGTTGGAAATTACATCCCGAATCAAGGCCTAAGCAACAAAACAATAAGGGAAAACAAAAGATGACAACTACCACACAACATGACCTTGGTTCAGATTCTGGTGATGAGACCAAGATTTCAGCCATGGTTACAAAAGGAAAAGAAACTGTTGCAAGCACTAGTTCATCACATAGTCAAAACAAAACTCCAAACGAAGAGCCAAGAATAGAGTTGTTTCATGTTAGAGTGATTTCAAATCATATAAAGATTGATGCATTATTTGATAGTGGGTCACAATCAAACTTGATTTCAGAAGACTTGGTTAAAAAACTAAACCTTGAAACTGTACCTCATCAGAAGCCATATCCATTGGGTTGGAGTAAACAATGCAAACTTACAAGTTACAAGGAAGTGTCTATTCAAGTTCCCCATTACTGAAAAGTTCATTGATGAAGTTGAGTTAGATGTAGTTCCCCTTGACATCTCAGGAATCATTTTTGGTAGTCCTCATTTGTATGATATAAAAGCAGTATTTTATCGCCATGACAATAAATACATATTGCTCAAGAATGGGGTAGAGTACATAGTGAGAGCCCATCACAAAAATTTGAACATTTCTTTGGTTAATGTAAGGAAGATGAAGAGACTAGTAAATGCAGGTAAAAATTTTGTGCTTCTCATGATCAATAAAAATAATGATATTGATCATGAATTTTTTGAAGGTTGTGATAATAAATTGAAATCTGATTTGTGTGATGTGGTTTGCAAGCATGGCAAGATGTTTCAGGAACCAAAGCGGTTACCTCCCAAGAGGGGAATTCAACATGAGATTCAGTTCCAACAGGATGATCCACTTTCGAACATTGGCATGTATCGCATGTCTATTATGGAGAGTTTGGAAATCAAAAAGAAAATCCAAGAATTGCTAAGCAAAGGTATCATATTCCCATCTACTTCGCCATGTGGTTCGCCCATTGTCTTGGTGCCAAAGAAGGATGGTACTTGGCGCATGTGTGTGGATTTCTGTGTATTGAATAAAATCATGGTAAATAATCATTATCCACTCCCAAGAATTGATGATTTGCTTGATTAGTTGAGGTATGTAAAGTATTTCACTAAGTTATATTTATGAAGTGGTTATCATCAAGTTAGAATAGTTGAAGAAGACATTTGGAAAGCTTCATTTAAAACTAAACAAGGATTGTTTGAGTGACTTGTTATGCCTTTCAGCCTTACAAATTCTCCAAATACTTTAATGAGAGTAATGAATGATGTATTGAGGCCATTTCTAGATGATTGTGTCATTGTCTACTTAGATGATATCCTCATATTCAACAAGTCAAGAGATGAACATGTCATGCATGTGAACAAAGTACTTGATGTCTTGAGAAAAGAACAATTGTTTTTAAAGATGTTGAAGTGTGAATTTGGTAAGACTTCTTTGGTTTATTTGGGACACATTATTGGAGGAGGTGAACAGAATATAGACCCCTCTAAGGTTGAGGTCATTCTGAATTGGCTCAAGCCCAATACAGTTGCAGAGGTAAGAAGTTTTTTGGGGGCAACAAAATATTGGAGAAAGTTTATTGCTAATTTTTCTTCTATTGCAGCTACATTACATGCATTGACAAGTGTTAAGAAAGTCTTCCATTGGGGAGATGTATAGCAGAAAGAATTTGATGCTTTGAAGCAAAAGTTCAGAATAGGTATTAGCACTTCTAGATCTTAGACAACCATTTGAGATTTAGACAGGTGCAAGTGATTATGCCATGGGATCAGTTCTATTGCAACATGGTAAGCCCATTTCATTTCATTCTAAAATTTTTAATGGAGTCGTAACTAACTATCCCACATATGGCAAAGAACTTTATGAATTGGTACAAAGTGTTAAGAAATGGAAGCACTATTTGATGGGGAAGGAGATCATCATCCATATTGACAATCAACCATTGTAGTATTTACAGTCACAATCAAAGTTGCAGTAGTCATGCCATTTCAGATGGATGGGTTTTCTACAACAATTTCATTTGGTTATCATGTATAAAAAGGGAATTTACAATAAAGTAGTTGATATGCTTTCAAGGCCTATTGTAAATTCATTTGTTATACTCAAGCATAATTCTGTTTTGCATGAAAGTTACATAGAACAATATGAAAATGATAGTGACTTTCAGGAAGTATATGCAAGCTTGAGTCAAGGAAACCAAATAGAAGAGTTCGGTTATCATGTACATAATAGTTTGTTGTATCACATGGGCAAGTTGTGTATTCCACTGGGAGAAAGAAACAATATCATAAGAGAGGCACACACTTCATTGGTTGCTGGACACTTTGGTGCAGGCAAGACAATAGCTAATCTTCAAAGGTATTGTTATTGGCCACGCATGTTGGATAATGTTTCTCGTTTCATAAGAGGATGTTCTTTATGTGATTCAAGTAATCCTAATAATAGGAAATTTGGTTTATACACTCCACTCCTAGTACCTTCACGTCCATGGGAGGGTATCTCAATGGATTTTGTAGGAGGTCTTCCATTGTCAAGGAAAGGTCATGATTACTTGTATGTAGTTGTAGATAGGTTCAATAAGATGTGCATACTAACACCATGTAAAAAGAAAATTACAACTAAACAAACAACTCATTTTTCTTTTCAAAACATTTGGGTTCATTTTGGTCTTCCTACTTCCATTTAAAGTGATAGAGATTCTCGATTTGTTGGGAATCTTTGGCCAAATTCATGGGACATGATGGACACAAAGTTGAAGAAAAGTACAACCTTTCATCCACAAACAGATGGACAAACTGAGCTGGTTAATAGAACAATTATTCATCTTCTTAGAGGATATAGTAGCAAACATCCTAAGTTGTGGGATGAATAGTTGCATTACATACATCATGCATACAAAGGGGAAAATCATTCTTCCACAAACACATCGCCATTTGAGGTATGTTATGGATATTTTCCAAGATCGCCATTGGAATTCATCTTTGAGAAAGATGTTGCTATCGAAGTTCATAATGACATCGATAAGGCAAGGAAATTCATAGAGCAAATTCAGTTGATACATCATACATTGCAAGAATAGCTTGAGAAAAGTCAAATCAGCTATAAGGCAAGGCATGACAAACACCAGATTAATCACAAATTTCAAGTTGGCGACGAAGTTTGGTTATATATTAACAAAGAGAGACTTCAAGGGGAAGGTAAAAAGATGAAACCAATCCGTTATGGTCCTTTTAAAATTCTGGAAAACACTAGTAATAATGCATTCAAGCTTGATTTGCCTCCTTACATGCAAATATACTCTATTGTTAATGCTGAGAATTTGAGATTGTTTGAGCCTCCTTTGGTTGATGATCAAGGAGAGCATGTTCAAATACCATCAATAGATGATTTCTCGCCAGAATATCTAGATGAGCTTCAACAAGATCTCATACTTGACAAAAGAACTAGAACTTCAAAGAGAGGGGATGTCAAATACTTTAGAGTGGGACTCAAGGGAAAAAAGCCTTCTCAATCCAAATGGTTGTAGACTGAAAAGGCGAGGGAGCTGTACCCTCACTTGCTAAACAATTGATAGTATGTTTTGGGGTCCAAAAGGCTTCTAGTGGGGAGGAATGATTAGGGATCAGTATTTTAGCTAAAAAATGAAGTGCTCAAAATTGTTTCAGACTTGAATGACCGGATAGAGTTCGTCGACAGGATTCCAATGCCGTGAATGGTTCAAAAAACTGACATCGTATGCAAAAATTAGAGCTTCTGAAAGTTTGGTAAAAAAAGTCAAAGTCAAAGTTTGACTAGAGCTGACTGGATGCCTAGTGAGCATGCAAAGAAAATTCTCCAGTTTCAGCCAGTGACACTGTGACAAGTGTCATCTTCAGATTCTCCAATTTGGCTCTAAGGTGAAATTTGAATTTATTTTTAATTAAATATTTATAAGTTTTTTTTAATATATATATATATAAATAATTAAATTTTGAATTTAAATATTAAACTAACAATTGCATTAAACCAAAGTCCATGTATTTATGTTATATTCGAATTAACCATGACTGTGGCATATTAACCAAAGTTACGTGGGGTGCAAATATATGTGTTCAAAAAAGTAATGCAAAGGGGGAGGGCGGGTTTGAACCCATGACCTCCCTAATCTAATCCTTATGCTTTGCTGATAAGCCACAACCCAAACATTTGAAAGGAGCGCCGTGACAACATCATTTAAATGTGCGATAAATGATCAATGGAATAATGGATAAAGCTTAGCATGCTAATTGTGTTTAAGTTAATTAATCCACGTTTAAGATTTAATTAATCTGTTGATTAGGTTGGCAGAATTTATGGTGGAGCCACCAAATCCAGAACCGCCACCAAACTTGGCGGACTTAACTAGAGCCTCTCTAGATTTAGTGGAGGTTTTTTAGGAAAAATTGGTTTTGCCATAACTGAGGCAATTCTCAGCCAAATTTCGAAAATGAATAGTCATTTTTGGACAATTGGCATGCTGAGAACTCATTGGAGTAGGTTGCAGAGGCTGAAGAGGTCATCTATAGGTGCTTTTGGTCACTTGAATATTTTTGAAGCTGAGGGCCACCAGGTGTTGGAGGCCATTCCCAGAGCAGCTGGTAACCAAATTGAGTAAAAAAATAGTCATTTTTGATAGATTTGAATGTTTTAAACTCATTGGAATATGTTACAAGAGCATTGGATGCATTTAACAATAATTTTAGCACTATTGAAGCTATTACAAAGGCCCACACAATGAAGCTGGACCAAGGAGATGTAGCCCAGGAGGGGTGAACTCCTTCAACAAAAATTTGTGTATTGAGCTCTGTTATTTGTGCTTGCTGTGTTTTTATATGCTTTTGTTCAACCATTTAAATTCATGCTTTTAATTTCATGAAAAACACTAAATTTCACCAAGTTAGATGAATTGACAATCGCATGTTCATGAATAAACTCTTTATGGATAAGCAAATCAAATTTTATATCTGGAAATGATACTAGCACAACATTAACTAGCAATCAATTTCAGATCACTTCATCCCTTGCAAAATAAAAACTTGTTTAGCTTAGCATTTACATTTATAAATTGAAAACCAAAATACTGTTTTCTACAATATGTAGCTAGCCCATGCATACATCAGTCATATCAATGTTAGGCTAATTTCCATGTCTACTTAATCTAGCTAGCTAGATGATAGAATGCAAGGTTAAATTAGGTCTCTTCTGCAAAGTAATGCGTGTTAATTCTTAGCTAGGTAATTTCATGTCATTCTATAGCACTTTCTATTCAACACTTTCATTTTCTTCAAATAGGCAAGCATTTAATTTCTGCATCAAAGATAGCTTTACATTCACTGTCAGTAGTCAGCCTCCTTCTAGTCAATAGAAGACTGGTTTGAAAAACCCTAGCGGTCTATCACCCCAGTTGAGAAGTGATAAGCGTAGATTGTTGCATTTGCTATACATATAGCACTGTCACCTCCACATTTGTATGAACCTCAGGTTGATAAAGTAAAGTTGGTCACCCTAGTAGTTGCAACGTCCTTGTTGCAATACTGAGGCTCATCACCATGCATCAAGAAGCCATCATCAAATCAACACAAGATGACACAAGATTTTATGTGGAAACCCTTGTAGGAGAAAACCACAATTTTTCTTTTCTTTTTATCTTTCAATTCACTTACATAGATTTGCAGGAATTGACCTGTCGGAGGCATCCACACAAAATATGTACAAGAAAATACTTGCAATAGGCTACAACTTGATTGAGGCACCAACCTTAGTGGAGGCACCCACTCCATTGTTCAACTTTGTGTCGACCACATTTCACAATATTTCGAATTGGATCCACATGCTCTTCAAACAATATAGGTCTTAAAAAATGATCATGTTGTTGTTGTCACAATGCTTTCATCAACTTGTCATTTCCTGTTCATAGCCTGTTACTACTCGTTCATCAATCTGGGCACAGAAAATCGTCCTGCAACTTGTTTTGGTCATATGCACAACAATTGATGCAACCTGCTCATAAGCCTCCAAAACACATAAAACTAAATCTAGATATCAGAAACATATCATAAAGGCTTTTCATGCCTTTATAAATGTTCACAAATGAATTCTGATCATCATGCTTCTTCAAGAATTCATTTTGGATTCATAATGACCTCAAAAATCATGTAAAGCTATATAAAAGATTAATCATTCAATAGAATGGCACAATCCAAGCGCATTATACAAAATGACATCTTAAGAGCTCCATAAAAATGTTTATCCATTATACAAATTGGTCAATACTGGTATGCCGATAACCCCATATAAAAAAAAAACAACTGAGTCTAACTGGACTCGAACCCATAACCTTCATAAAGAAAACTAATCCATATGACCACTTGACTTGATCGGTAAGTTTTTACCTATCAGAAAAGTGCACACACACACACACACACACACACACACCAAACATTGAAGTTCACAGAGCCCAAAACCACAACATGTATAGGTATCAACACGTCATAACTCACAAGAGGTTTTACCAATAACCACACTATATATGAAAATACAAGCTTGCGAGGACTCAAATCGTCAACCAACCATAATGTAACTTCATAGATAAACCGCAACAAGATAAATCAACCTCTAACTCATGATCAAATATATATGTTTCATTTTTCATGTGTGTGTTAATGGAATCAAGGTCGTATGTATAGGTACATGGTTATGTGGTCCTAGGGCTCATGAGGGATGACCTCGAGGCCATTGTTCATGCTAACAATCTTGGAACTTAAATTCATGTGACCGTTCTTAGTTGAGCATATGAAGAATGACATGACATAAGGACACCATGGCTTAGCCCTCTCACCAATGACCATGCCATGTGACCAAGTTGTTATGGGTCCATGGTCATCAACATGTGGATGTCATCATGCCATGTGGTGACCCCTCAATGGCGCCACATGTCATGCATTTTCATCTTTTTATGAATAAAAACATGCCAATTGCACCTACCATGTGGTAGTCCTTGGTGGCGACACCATGTCACACTACTGATGTCATCTTGATGACATGTCATGCCACATCATTGCCATATCATCCTTCCCTGTCATGTCATCACGACATCATCCATCGCTACCACATCATCACCATTTCATTTTCCTTTGACCAACCCAAATTTTCCATGTGTCTATGTTTCCACATCACAACTGACTGTGTAGGAGGGCCACACCATTGTCACATCATCTTCTTTGTTCAACCAAAATTCACCACATGTTAGAGTTGCCATGTCACATTTGACTGTGTAAGAGGATCACGTCATTACTTCTGACCAATTATGGTTCACCATGTATATGCCGACTAGGAAACTGCCACATGTCACATCTTTATTTTCCAAGAGAAGAGGGTTAAAATTCATGCATGTTGCAATACAATTTGCCTTCAATTTCTTAATTCGATTACTGAATGAGTTGAATCTATGCATAATTGCACGACCTTTAACATTGTCAAACTTCGTGTAAGTTAAAACATTGTTCATTGTTGATCTATCAAGGAACCTTGATTCACTCTTGAACATGTGTGATATTTAACAACTTTGGGGTTTTTCAATAAATTTGGTTTTTTTGGTCCTCAATACAATTTCCATCTTCTAACAATCATAACTTCTCATCTAGGAGGAGTTTTTCCAAGCGTGATATGCCATTGGAAATGTACCGGGTGGACTATCCAACCATACCATCTATATATTCATTAGAAATCATAACTTTGAACAAAAATATATATTTTTTTTTTGACTTCACTTGATGAGGACATGTAAGGGATCGAGCTATCATATAGATTTCATTGATTCGTGAATGATATTGTTGCTTTCCTAGATACCTCCTTTGACTTCAATGACACTTGTTGTCATCAATTACAACACTATATGCAATGCATATTAATTAGGCTAGTGGGCTGAGGTCTACCTTTAGGGTTTGCGTGCTTGTGTGCATGTGTGTTTATATATTTTGGGGCTCGTGTGCCAGTGTGCATCTATTTTTATATGTTTTGAGGCTAAAAATCCTATTTCTGAAAATAATAAGATTCATGTACATTAACAAAATACATTACTATTGCAGAGCGAGTTAGATGAAAAGAGTATGGGGGGATGAGACTCCCTATGTGTTAACAAGGGGGTTTTTTATGACTCAATATTTATTACTAGCAACATGCACCACATGTTGCAAAGGAAACACCGTAAGGCGGTAGCATAGGAAATACTAGCAGAGAAGAAAAAAGTAAAATTTTTATTCAATTTTGTTTTTTCACTGGCGTTTGTCTGGGAAAAGCTTTGAAATTTAAACTTTGCATAAATGAGCTACAACAGTTAGGAAGGGTCATAGTTTGAGGAATCCAATCAATATCTACTTTTTTAGAAGTATGTTCACTGCTAATGTGTGCTTTTTCAAAATGTATCTATTATGTACCTATTTATTTATTTAATGAATACATGTGCGTGGTGTTGTGGTCCAGGGTCGCATTACTGCCATGGTGCCACCAATAGGTAAATGGAAGGAAAAATGAATCTGAATCTTGAAGGAAAGGTACGCATTGAAAGCATTAGAAACACTAAAGTTAAAAGCCCAAGGCACACATTAAAAGCATCTTGCAATCATTAAAGTCATGGATAGAAAATCCTTGTGACAAAGATTTCATTTTACAAACATCTTATCAACAAAGTGAAATGTCAAGATTAATGTTAAAAACAACATCCAAGTACATAGATTTTCATAGTTCAACATAGTTCAAGTAGGATTTATGGATTTAAACTGTGGAAACTTTTATAAAATATTAGAGACATGGTAGTTGGTGTGTAGTATGAGCTCCCAGTCAGATTGTTTTATCTTAAACAACTGTACGTAATAGTTATCCTATCCATATTACTAATTACTATGATGATTAGTGCACTCTATTAATGGCATAAAAACTTATCAAAATGATAGGTTGTACTTCGTAAGAGACTAATAAGAAGCTTAAGTCTGGTATATAATTGAAATGTTTACACTACTGGGTTAAGCATTTGATGAGAAGTTTTTTTTTTTTTTTTGGATTTGGAAGTTTCAATGATTGTTGACAATGGGTTGCATTTTGTGATATGGAAAATGTATTATTGTAAGGAATCTTTAAAGTTCGCGAGATGTGAATTTGTTTGCGAGATATTAATTTGTGCATAGATTTAATTATACAAACAGTGAAGTTGTATTATTCACAATTTATTTATATTTTGCATATATGAACTTTGAAGCCTCTTCTAAGAGAATGGATGAATATGCTCTTCATGTAGCTTCATTGGATGCAATCCAAAATTGTTTAACAACAACACTTCTCTAAACAACTGCATGGTGTGAAATGTGACATGTATTACTAAGGGGAAAAATTAGAGTCCATAGGATGTTGAGATATTATTGCAATGAGGCATATTTCCCTTTATTAAGTATGTTTTGCATAAGTTTATACAAAAGTTTATTTTTCTAGCTAGCTCAACCTTATTATATATTACTTGATAATCCCTTGTACACTAATTCCTCTTGCAAGCACTAAATTGGCTATCCATCTTCAATGTCTTTTTAACTAAGTTATATTTTATTGACCATTTTATCTTTGGGTCTATTAAGCACTTGGAAGATCAAAATCAGATTGAACTAATGCTTGGTATTCTTTTCTCACACTAAGGATTTTTTTTGTTTTTGTTTTTGTTTTTGTTTTTTTGTTTTTTGTTTGTTTGTTTGTTTGTTTGTTTGTTTGTTTGTTTTTTTTTTTTTTTTTTTTTTTTTTTTTTTTTGGTTTTTTTGTTTTGTTTTTTTTTTAAATCAAATTAAGTATACTTCAATAATTCTGGGATTACCAATCTAAATTTATTAAAATAGTTTAATCTAAATTTTTATTTCATATTTAATTAAATTTTCTATAGACAATTATTTTAATTAGTTTAATTATATATATATATGTATAATGTGGAATGAATCGATATATTTTTAATGTAAATGGAAAAAAAAGATTTGTAAAATAAGTTAATAATCAAAATTTGTCATTGTCAACTACCAAAATTAAGTTTTTTATAAAAAAAAAGATTGATTATACTCATTTTCAAAGAATTCAATTTCTTTTTGTAATAAAAAATATTGATTATGCTTACTTTCAATCGACTACTAAGCTATACTAATTTAAGAAGTTCAAAACATATGAAATAAATAAATAAATAAATTTCCCTTTATTGTGTTTTGCATACTTAAATTTCTCTTTATTAATAAATAAATAAATTTATTTATCTTTAATAAGTATGTTGTGCATAAAGTTATACATAAGTTTGATTTTCTATCTAGCCCAAACTTATTTTCTATTACTTGATAATCTCTTGTGCACTAATTCCTCTTGTAAGCACTAAATTGGCCATCCATATTCAGTGCGTTTTGAACTGGTTCTCTTTTATTGACCATCTTATCTTTGGGTCTATTAAGCACCTGGAAAATCAAAAACACATTGAAATGAAAATCTCTTTATGCTTAAAAGATCCCATATTTATACTACTGTGTGTGTAAATTAATGCTTGGTATTCTTTTCTTACAATAAGGATTTATTTTTATTTTTTTATAATTTGATTTATAAGCATGAAAGTTACAAATAAAATTTTTATAGCGTTATATAACATACTCCACATATCACTTTAGTATTAAGCATTAAGCATGAACATTGTTAATCAATTTAATAAAATTTTAATAATTCTAAGATTAACAATAGAATATTTAATCTTAATTCTTGTTTCAAGTAAAATATTCAATCTAAATATTATATAGAGAATTAATTTAAATTCATTTACACTGATATTTTAGATATATATAGGGAAATTGATTAATATTTTTTTAATATAAATTGGAAAACAAATTATATCTATAAAATAAATTAATAACCTATAAAGTTTGTCATTTGCCAACTACCAAAGACGTAATTTTTTTGTAATAAAAAACATTGTTTATCTTCACTTTAAGAACTTCAAAACATACGCCCATTTTATTTTATATATGTTTTTCTATAACTGGATGGAGATGATATCATATTGGAAGATTTGAGTGGTCTCAACATTTATTAGATCCAAAATTAAAATAAATTAATATTAATTTTATTAAAAGTTAAAAATATATTTATATAACTATTAAACCACAAATATTACTAAAACTAAATTTAATTTTAAAATATTGGTCAATTACTAATTAATTAAGAAATTAAAAAAATGACAAGAAATACAAATGTCACACTTTCAAAGTGCATGTACATATTGCAAGATTGACTTTAATCTAACAATTGAGTTTAGTTTTTTAGTTTTTTGTTTTTTGTTTTTCAAGTTCCATCATATACTGTCTTGAAGAAGAGGGGGGAATCCCTATTTTTAACTTTTTTTTTTTTGGTTCTTCAGATGTGAAGAAAAAGGGGAAATCCCTATTTTTAACCTAAGAATTGAGTTTATTTTTTTTTGTTTTTGTTTTTTCAGTTCTGTCAAATGTATCATCTCTTGAAAAAGAGGGGAAATCCCCATTTTTTTATCCTGAAAAAATTCATTAAACAGAAAATGTGAAGAAAATAAAACTTTTATAATAAAACTTTTCTTATATACAAAAGCAAATTATGTAGTGTTAAGGTTAAATAGAAATACATATGTAGTAGGTATCATCTGTACTCTTTTTTTGTATGAGAAATAGAGAATAATATAAAATAAACTAAGTATTGTTAAATATAAATAAAAATACAAGTGTAGTAGGTATCATCTGTACTATTTTTGTGCAGAAGTTGTTGACAAATGTAGAGCATGATTCTAGCGCAAAAATTCCTATATGGTGTACAAAGACATTTTTCTTTTTTCTTTTCTTTTTAAGTTTGGCTTTGAATGACCGAATCCATGGCCAAAAACAATACCCAGGTGAAAGAACACTTTCCATAAGATAAAATCTAAACCATTTTCTTCTTGATTTTCAAGCCTGGGTCAAAAGGAAAAAAAATTCTATCATCAGTTCCAAGAAATCACCAAAGTTCAATCCACTAATTAAATTAAATATCCATAGAAGGAAAACTCAACAATTAAATTGAAAAACACCCCTAGAAGAAAAACCCAACTTTGAGTGGGTCACGAGTCGTGAGAATTCTTTGGACATTTAAAACTATGTACGAAATACAAAACAATAAATTAAACTTTGAAATTAAAATCATCAATTGGTCAATTTTAATTAACTAGGAAATTAAAAAAATGATAAGAAATACAAACGTACACTTTCAAAGTGCATGTACATATTATAAAAATGGCTTTAACCTAAAAGTTGAGTTGAGTTTAGTTTTTTTTGGTTTTTTAAGTTCCATCAAAGTTGAGTTGAGTTTAGGTTTTTTTTTGGGTTTTTAAGTTGCATCAAATGTACCCTCTCTTGAAGAGGAGGGGAAATCACTATTTTTAACTTAACAATTGAGTTTAGTTCATTTTTGTTTGTTTTGGTTTTTCAGTTCCATTAAATATGAAGAAAAGGGGAAATCCCCATCTTTAGTCTCTTGAAAAAGAGGGGAAATCCTGATTTTTTTATTTTGAAAAAATTCACTAAACAAAAAAGTGAAGAAAATAAAACTTTTATAATAATTTTTTTTATTTTATATAAATTTATGTATGGTTAAGTATATATAGAAATACAAATGTAGTAGGTATCATCTATACTCTTTTACATATGAGAAATAGAGAATAATATAAAAATAAACTGTGTATTGTTAAATATAAATAAAAATACACGTGTAGTAGGTATCATTTGTATTATTTTTGTGCAGAAGCTGCTCACAAATGTAGAGTATGATTCTAGCATAAAAATTCCTACATGGTGTACAAAAACATTTTTCTTTTTTCTTTTCTTTTTAAGTTTGGCTTTGAATGACTGAATCCATGGGCGATAGAAATAGTGAGGTGAAGGAACCCTTTCCATAAGATAAACTCTAAACCATTTTCTTCATGATTTTCCAGCCTTGGTCAAAAGGAAAAATGATTCCATCATTAGTTCCCAATAATCACCAGAGTTCAATCCGCTACTTAAATTGAAAAACACCCATAGAAGAAAAACCCAAAAACTAAATTGAAAAACACCCTGTTGTAGTGGCTACAACCACCCTCCAAAATTTTTCCTTAGCCTTTTTTGGAGCCTCCCTACCAACCTTACATATCACTTTGTCTTGCTTCGTCAAGTACTCAAGCTTCATTGTCTTCCTCGCACAAAGGAAGCCTGTTGATCATAGTTGATCCATTCCCCTCACAGGCTGCTCACCCTGACTTGGTCAAGTTGCAGGCTGAGTAGCCACCCCTCGAAAACTACGCATTTCTGGAGGGCAACCAACCTTCCCTCCAGGAATTGCGCAATCCTCTCTGACAGCCTGTTCGGCTCCAGGATTGCGTAATATTGCTATCCAACCCTCCCAACAGGATTTGCGCAAATTTTCCCAGCAACAAGCTATTCACCCTAGGATTTACACAAATCTGGGTAGCAGTCAGCTTCCCACCAAGTATCGCTTCCCCTGGATTCGTGGCATGCGCGTCACAACCTCGATGTTATCAAAACTCATCAACCATATGCTACAGATCTCATTCCTCACATCAACCTTGCAGCTCTAACATCCCACATCACATATAGGAGTAGTCGACACATTCATCTTAGCTGTTTTGGGGTAACCCGACTTCCCATGCCTTGTGCTGCATTTATGTCGCTTTTTGTGTTTTTGCTTGTAGGAGTACTGTTAGCTTGATTTATTTGAATGCTTGCTGTCGTTTACATATATAATAGCTTGTCCTAGCTCTGTTTCAGTTTTCGTTGCTATCTCACTGCTGTCACATGCATGAAACTATTTTTCATAGATGTTCACCAAACTGCCAAACTACCTCACCCACATGCATGCTAATCTATTTTTCGAATCTTTCATTCATGTTTTTCATGCACTGTTAATCACTTCTACTATCACCCAATGTCGCCATGCATTCACTAACTTACTTGCTTTAAGTCGCGTGTCAGCGAGTCAGGCCAACCTTGGCCCGGGCTCTGGCTTCACCAAGGTTGCATTGCACAATCTGGGAAAGGAAGGCTTACTTTCTTCTTGATATTTGTGCATTCATGTTTGGCACTGGCTTCTAGGACTGTTTTGTGCATTTCTGGAGGACAGTGGCTGCTTGGCCTAAGAAATTGTGCAAAGTTGTCCCTAGGTCAGCAGTCCTTCCCAAATGGAATTGCGCATTGCGCAATCCCAATAGTCAGCAGCTAGACTAGACTGTGCATTATGCAATTCCAGTAGTCAGCCAGTCTCCCAGTAGCCCAGACTATGTCTGGAGCAATCTTGGTAGTTGGTCTCCTGACCTCTAGCTGAAATTGCGCAATCTTCATGATCATTCACCCAGGTATGTTGCAAGTCAGTTCTCATGTTCATTTTGGTTTTCAACTGAAATATTTCTTGCTATGAGTGTTGCCATGTCTCCAGGTATCAAAGGTGTTCATCTGCCTCTCAACAATATAGGTACAATAGTTTCTAGGAGAGCAGAGATGAGGACACCGTTCAGAGCACGCTTGGGAATGCAGTCGATCAAGTGTTTATGAGCTTGCCTACTCACGAAGATGTCAAGCTCTTCGTAGAAAAGGACATCAAGTGGAACATCATAGCAAGCAACGTCATGAACAACATCTGAAGACAACATACTAAATGCAACGAATGCAAGAGGGGGGTTGTTGACAACACAGAGGCTAAACAATGTTGTAAGCTCAAGTAGGTCCATTGATGATGAAAGAAACTTTGGATACTCCGGCTATGGAGTGATGTTGCAACATGAAGATCATGCGAAGGCAGAAGATGTAATAAAGAAGGAGTTATGTGTGCTGAAGCAACAACTCAGGAAGAACATGAAGCTGTGCAGGCAGATGAATGAGTTGCAGCAGGAACACGAACAACAATAGGTGCAACATGCACTCACGAATGAAACTCCACCCGTACGACCTAAAGATCCATCCCTGCAGCTGACACAGAGCAGACATGGTGAGAATTTTTTTTTATCGCATGTAAGGGATTCAAGAACATGCATGTCGATGAGCGCACACATGCAATCCAACCCATTCAACACGCTCACCAAGGCAAAGACAAGAAGCAAGTTCGACTGGGGCTGAACATGTACTTCGACAAGTTGACGCGCATGAGCACCAACACACACTTGAAGATTAGTATAGACACTATTCATCAGTGTGTTTCCAATTCAACTGTACCCAAGAAAACCATGCACATGTTAGTAGATGAGTTGGATGAAGGGGCCGAACCAATGCACCGGTTGCAACAGAGGTAGAGTTCGCTTTAGCAAGATGTCACCATGAGGTGCATGCACACACCATCACAGATGACCAAGCTTCGCATCAGCTCACCACCTTCACCATCACAAGCATGTCAACGAGTTGGTCTCATCACAACGGACCGAGTGTCAGTAATGTCTTTCAAGGCTTGCTCAAGCTATGTTGTCTCACATGATTACATGTGCATTGTAATGTTGAGTCACATCAAGTGTAAGTCAAGTGTCAATGGTTGGATGTAATAATCATAGAGTAGGTGAAGAGTCATGAGGGTAGTTGAACTATCATAAAGGGGAATATCAAGGGTCACCCCACCCTTTGTTATAAATAGTCCCTCATAACTCATTGTATAGGCTTTTGGTTAGCCAAGCTTCTATTAAGACTATTTTGAAAAAGGCTTGGACAATATTGTAACGTGCCTTGGCTTCTCCACTGCATGGAGCTAGTACATCATTTTGGAGGAGTAGGTGGATATGGCTGTAACGTTCCACTGTTGGGGCTAGCAGGTTTACATGGATGTATTGTATGATTGTGACTTACACTTCTTTATATAATAAGAGCCAACACATTTTCATGCATATGTTGTTATTGTAGTTGGACTACTCCAGTTTCTTGAATGATATGTGTTGTTTAACTTATGTACTTGTGTGTGAACTGATTCACATGCAATTATATGAATCTTGTTGTTAATTTTTTGCATATGTTGTTAATGCTGTCACCATCTATGTCGACTACTCTACTGGACATCAGATAGCCTTTCACTTAAACCTTGCTATAACAATTGTCACACTCGTCTCAGACTGATCCATGAGTGTTGTACGTGTTATCTTACCTTGTATGATGTGACTGCCGCATTTGAGTGGACTGCTCCGCTGGAAGTTGTGCATGTCCTTTGTGTTGTGTTTTCCTAGCTGATTTGGGATTGATCCCTTTCAACCTGGAACTCACCTTCACTTCCTCCCCCTTTTGAAGTGTTGGAACCTCTCATACACCTTCCTTGACTCACTGCATCAGTCACACCCTTGTTGTTGACAAAGTTATTCTACTTGCCTCTGTGCAACACTGAGGTCAAGGAATTACCTTACGACCCATTACCGGGACTCCTACACCAAAAGGTCTAAGGTCTAATTGGGACTTCTTACTGGGGAGATCCCCTTGACATGTTGGCGGGTCTAGCACTGTCAACACACCCATAGAAGAAAAACCAAGCTTTGAGTGGGTGGTGAGTCCTGAGCATTATTTGGACATTTAACACTTTCTAAGAAATACGAAACATTAAAATAAACTCTGAAATGATTTTTTTTCTACGAAACAATAAATAACTCTGAAATGAAAATTTCTAAAAAAAAAGACATACCTCCTTAAGAAGGTGGCTGAATTGATCTGGATGAACAAGATCACAAAGGAGAGAATAAACGCATGGCATACAAATGTCAAAAATTATATTCCATGCATTTAAATAGAATCCACAATACAATGGCCCCAGAGAGAATGCTCGTGTCCCTTTTCTTATCTGTCCACATAAACAAATCTGCTGTTGCTCAAACAAAAAGAAAAAAAAAACTTTAAACCCTAAGCACCATCTATAATAAACCCTAATAAAACAATTCCATCAAAATGACAACACACAACAAACAAGCAAAATAGAAACCCATTTCCTTTTCTTCCACCTAAACACTTATGCATAAATTTCTTCCTCCAACAATTCTGTTAACGAGTTTAATGGGTTGATGATGAGAAATAGGGGGATTTTCATAATCTGAGGATGAAGAAGACGAGGATTAACTATGATGCAATTTCTTAGAAATCTTGTACAAAAGGAACTCCTCAAACTGCTAGTGATCTGCCATCTTTAAATCCATAATTTTGACTTCAGAACACAAATATGTGACTTTTCCTTTTTGGTTCACAACCAATGAATATCCTTGATGACCTGCAATCCAATTTTAGAAATAGTTTAGTTAAGATTTTGCTAGGGGATCGAACTAAAATTCACTGGAAAGAAAGGAATCACAATTTACTGCAAATTATTAAGTGGCCTGCCATCAAATCCACCTTCTGTCAAACCCTTCAAGAATTACAGGAACCCTCACCTATTGGAACAGAAGGCAACCAAATCATTTAGAGAGCTAACTTGAGCAGGGACCATCCATACCCAAGCAAGGCAAATGGTTCTTGGTACTGGGTCCCTAACATCCTGACATAAAACACATATTTTTTTTTTGGACAATGTACAATTTGAATCTGAGACCAGGTATCCTCATGCTACAGAGTATGCGGAAAAGGGAGAAACCCTAACAGAGTAGGTGGTTACCAAGGGAATCATCCCCACCTCCATTGTGCATATCAAATGATGATCATAACTAATTATTACTTTAGGGTTGATGGTGAATAATAGACAACCGAACCATACATATGTAGCAATATTATTTAACAAATATTTTATCAATATGACGACAAGCTATTCTTTAATCGTCTAACAATTAATCAAAGGGCACTGGAGGTCACATGTGGCACATAAGGGAGTTATTCTCAGAGGAAACACCTTACGATGTAAAAATGTACATGCTTTTAAACTAAAGACCATTAAGCGACTTTAGTTCCATGTGTCAAAGGAATGACATGCACATAAAAATAAGGATGTTGGTACTATGGGAAATACATTCTATAGGACTTGATTGAGGAAAAGGGGATTTGACACCTTGATGGTAAATCAATGGATGGACTTGTGACAAACCAACACCATGACTAGACACCATCGGGTTACTTATTATCCTCTGCATGTTTGGGCCTTATATGACTCTGGGCCATTGGATCTGAACAATATTTGCTGTCAGATCCATTGAGGGTGCAAATTTAGTTTAACCCTCACACATTCATGGGCCTAATATGAATTTGGATTGTTGGATTTGAATGATCTCAACTATCAGATCCATTGGGGATGCAACTTCATTTTACCTCCAATACAATTTGAAATCCGATGGGTGATTTGGGCTATTACTAGGGAATGATTGTGGCTATTAGATCCATCAGGGGTGCGACTTTGTTTTATCCTTCGCGCTTGTTTGAGGATGATATGGATTTGGGTTGTTGGATTAGAATGATCTCAATCGTTAGATCCATTAGGGGTGCAACTTCATTTTATCGCCATGCATATTTGAGCATGATAGATATCTGGACGTTAGATTGAAGTAATCTCAACCATCAGTTCTGCAAGGGTGCAGGTTGCGCATTATGGAAGAAAAGTGAGATATGGACCCGATGTGTAGTTGTAGCTAATCAACCACTGC
The DNA here is from genome assembly GCA_000404065.3 of Pinus taeda. Lineage (NCBI taxonomy): Eukaryota > Viridiplantae > Streptophyta > Pinopsida > Pinales > Pinaceae > Pinus > Pinus taeda. The sequence goes on along the minus strand of APFE031037215.1, from coordinate 142,719 downwards.
CACATGGAACGTCCCACGTGAACATGAGGCTTAGGTGGGGATCGAAATGCAAGGATGGTTACTACATCCATGCCAAGTGTTTATAGAAAGTCATGCGAATTCAATTCATATCCAATGAGAATTAGAAACTAAAATATACCCCATATATAAATAATTATAATTTTATATATGTATAAAAGAATGAAGCAACACATTTTTTAAATTAAATTATTTTTAAATTTGATATATTTAATTGAGATAAATTTGAGATTATGGTTTTGTTTTATCTTTTTATTTTTTTCTATTTGGTTCACAGGCCTTAGAGATTGGTAACCACTCTGTCCACATAATATTTGTACCAGGCAGATCCATCCAAAGGGATCACTTCCTATTGGCTCAACCACAAAGCCCGATCGCGAGAGTGTCAAGAGAATTGAACTCATGAGCTCTCAATAGCAAAGGTACTTTAACAATGGGGACTCAACCAATTTAGCTAACCCTTGAGGGTTTTTAGGGTTTTGTTTTATAATTTGAAAGATGATTTAAAAATTTTATTGTTTTTTTAAAGATTATTCTTAAAGTTTTTATAGAAAAAATGAAATTAATTTTTACATAAAAATAAAATTAATATTTTCTTATAACTTAGATCCCATAGGGGAAACTCAATTGCCGATTTCCTTTGTTATGAGATACTATGTAAAATCATGAGATTCAATGTTCAACATCCCCATGGGTAAAAAAAAATTATAACTTCAAATAATTTTGAGTTTATATTATATATTTATCTTCTTGATTAATAAAAAGTTATAAATATATTTATTTTTTAATAATTAATTTTATTTATAATTAATGTAAAATTAACATATACCATTTTTTTCAGACCTACATATTTGTAATTTATAGATTAATGTATATTTTTTATTAATTTATAAAATATGGAACATTTTTAATTTAATAATTTCATGATTTTTAGGCTACTCATTTACCCACAACACCCTGATGGGGGGTGTTAAGGGATATTTAATGTAGAGTGTTATGGAAATGATATGCCCTTTAGCTACCTATCCTCCACACATGCCACCACCCCCTGAAGCATTAATGTGACCTCGCCTCTCAAGGAAGGAGGTGGAGGTCCCTTAGAACTTCTTTTGTTTCGTCCTTGGAATGAAGTTTTTTCGCTCCACCATGCTCCTCCTCCTAGATAATTGGTTGGTAGTCATGCTACTCCTTTGGTGTCTCCTCCTGATGCTATTTACATCCACCATGCATTTTGAGCACTGCTTATTTTCTTGAGTTTGGATGCCCTTTCATGCCCCACCGACTTTCCTTCCTCCCCTAACATCTTTTTCAGATGGAGAGGGACTCACCCTGTAACGTCCCCGACCACTAGCCACACAACACTACACACTCAAAACCAAAATTCATCAATTGACTTCACCAATATTTCTGTGGAAGCACATAAGTTATCATTTTCCATTATTAAACCTTAGCATTGAATTTATTAACATCAACAATTGTAAGATATTATGCAATTATGAAGCATAACGGAACTGAACGATGACATATACCCAACTTAGGGTTTCGTCAGTGAAACACAAATACGTAAAAATTCACACACACACATAAAAGTTCTTATAACCGATAAAATGACCCATAATTGTAAACTCAATAACAAATATATGGCACAATAGGATATATAATAATTACAAACATTCAAGCACAATATGGCACATGAACACTTATCTTTATAAAATAACGAATGTTTATGGGTTCTCCACCTTCCACCCTACCATGAACCGCATGTTTCATATATTTCAACCGAAGGTCACCCTCGAGTTGGGGCTACAACTCCAAAACAATGATAAACCAATAATAGTCTTACCTTCACGATTGAGGTGCTAACCCAAAAATCATGTTGAACTAGGGATCCAGCTACCCTTTGGGCCAATTGCCAAGGTGCCAACCCAATAGTCATGTTGCTCTAGGGCTCTAGGCGCCCTCCAGGCCACAAATCGATACAACTAACAGCTGGTCCAGAATCCAAGCTCAGGGTTCACCAACTAGTTTCTCAGGATTGAAGTCCAAAACCATCATCCTCTTCAGAGCAACGATAATTAGAATGGTAATAACCATGGTGATAATGAATCATCATCATAATGATGCCTTAGGAAATATACTACCCATAACTGCATGGCCTCTCTCAGACAAGTGGCACACTCAAAATCCACGTGGGATGTAGGTGTCCTTAACACTAAAAACCATCATAAATTCCTCGTTGCTTTTCAGTGTGGAGTTGCACAACCCCCCATACTCTTACCGTGATGTGGGCTCTGTAGCTAATATGTACAATTTACATTGTATTACAATCCTAGCTCTTGAACCACTTAACCAAAAATGACATATATGTTTGGGCACAGTGGCCTCAAAATCATTAGAGAAATTTTGAGGTCTAAAATGGGCATCCTAAGGAATATTATAAAATAATATTGGAAATAATAAAATAATGTTAGATTACGTCATCAAATTTTGGAGGGAAAAAAGAAAAAACCACTTTTCAATTGTATTTTCAACTTATCTCGCAATATTTTACTCAAATTTTGAGCAGGAGCACTCGTTAGATGCAAAATTTAATTCCTCATCCAAGGAGTACCCATATTGTATAATTTCGATGGACCCAGTTACACGACAAATGATAAATACATGAAAAAACATAATAAATAAGAAATATATGTAAAACATGATTATCACGTTTTTTCAAGTATTTCTCATTTTTAGTGTAGCAGGGTCCATCAAAAGTATGCAACATGGATACTCCTTGGATGAGGAATTAAATTATGCATATAACAAGCGCTTCCTCTTGAAATTTGAATAAAATTGTGGGGAGATAAGTTGAAAATACAAGTTGAAAAAATAGTTTTTTATTTTTTTTATTATTTTAACATTTTACATTTTTACTCAAAAAATGGTGAATCATCCCCATTGTTGGAATCATCATCTTGAATCCTATTGGTTTTATTAAGTTTATTTTGGTTGTAATTTTTTTTTTTTTGAGGCCCAAATTTTACCTCAAAATTTATTTAATGATACTTAATCATATCTACATGGGAATGTATGCCCTATAACATGCCTCAACTTATGAGCCTAACCACTATACATCTGACTTAGAAACCTAATATAATTATAGATATGTTCACAACATTAGAAATAGGTAGGGGTATTACATTCCTCCCCCACTTATTTTATGCACTATCCTTAATGTATCATATACTCATAATCTAAATCTAATGCTGTAAAGTGACTTGAGGTCACAATCTATAGCTACAAGCCTATGTTCTCATGCATGGCTTTATCTCAGGGCATCCACCACACTTCTGGTGCCATATACACATCAACAAGATTGTGGAGGCCCTTGCCCCCATGTTGAAGAGCATGCAATCTCCACACCATTATCATCACACCTAGAGGACATCAAACATATGTCATTAATATCTACAGCAATTAATGCTCATATGTACATATACATAAGGAAATTAAGGACATACTTACATATATAGATATCTCTTGCCCCACATTGACGAGTAGATTTTTTTATTATTATTAAAATATTTACAAATTACATTGTATTCCAAGCTTGGCCTTCCGACCCCTTAACCAAAATTGGCATATATGTTTGGGCAAAGTGTCCTCAAAACATATCCAATCATATTGACATGCGCACATAGACCCTATACCATGCCTCGGATCATGAGCCTAACCATTATATTCATTCGTCTTATGAAAGTAATATAATTCTACATATGTTTACATCATCAAAAATGGGTAAGGGTATTACACGCCCCAAGCTTACCATCAATACAACTTGCCTAGTACGATATTATGGTTATTTTTTTCCTTAATTGGCTCTTACAACATCCCTCCCATCTCCATTCTGGTCCTTTTGACGTCTTGTTGCATCTGATAATGTTGACTTGCAAGCGAGCTCACTGCTGACATAAATGTGGTTGTTGTCATTCTTTGGGAGGCACCAGAGCGAGACTATGTGCTGAGTCCCCAACCCACAACTTTCATGAACACACACCTTCAAATATCTAGGAGAAAATTCAACTCATGGAAGTATAATTTCGGCATGAATGACAAGTTACGTTGGATTCAAAGGTAATGGCAGACATATCCTCTTAGGTTCCTAACAAAAATAATTCTAGAGGTCACCAAAATCACTATCTTCATACAATGGACATGCATTGGCGTGTTAAACTGCAACTGGGAAAAATTCTAGTGGATAAGAGACAAACTTTGGTCAACCTTATGCATATATTGGACAAGCTTAGGAATATAATGTTGGACGTGGAAGGAGGCTTGTAGGGCTTGATATTGTATCGTCACTCAACTTTCCAATTTTACTGTTGTGTAAGGTTGATGAGCAACTCATCAACCTCGACACTAGTATTGTTTTTTTGATGCTCAGGCTTCTCATATTTCATGGTTTTAGTCCTTGTTTATCATGCTTGTGCATATGGGATTTTAATATCTCATTTCTAGAGTATATGCCTAGTTTTTTTTGGCGTTGTCTAACTTGTAGGCGAAATGGATTTTTTCAGAGCATTTTTTCTGGTTAATTTTAATTAAAATTCTATGGATATTTTTAAAAATGTGTGTTTAGGTTGTTTAATCTATAGAATTTGAGTTCCCGAGGGGTTTTTTTTCCCCTAGGACAAAGTCGTAATTTTATTCATAATTGAAAAAATTACATTTTGTAGATGCCGAGGCATATGCAGATGGCTGATCCTGCAAAGGCAGGCAGCGAAAACAGAGATAATAACACTAAGTAGCAAAAGAACTATTCCTGTAAAAACAGGAATCAACAGAGTAAACAGAAAATATGAAAATAATATGTTCCAGCGAGCTTATACTTTTCTTCCCTTCTTCTTCTCCACCCGACGCCACCCACCTGAGTCAGCAGTGGGTGTGATATTTGCTAGCTGGTTATCCATAGTGATCATTTGTAGTTCTTTATCTGATTCTGAGCCTTCTGTGCTGTGGGATCTCTTTATACAACTTATTTCCATCTGCAACTCCTTATGCGGATCTGCGTTGATCGGTCCCGTATGAGTAGAAGTGGTATTCGCTGCCGGGGTTTGTTCTTGTCCCATATGATGGGCTGTTCTGTCGGGTTCTTTGTGAGATCCTCATTTAAGTCCTCTTCTTCTATTGGGTCTGTGTGCTGCCAGCCTTTGGGCTTTTTTTGTGTTTTCTTGTTTTTCCTGGGGTCCTTTCGAGCCAAAGGACAGTTGTATTGTAGGTGCCCAGTCTGCATACAACTCCTGCATCAGAATGCTGTGTTTTCGTAGTCAAGCTGTTGAATCCATTGAGTATTGTTGTAGTTCAGCGTGATATGATCAGGTAGCCCCTCACTCAAATCCACTTCTACACAAATTCTGGCGAATGTGAAGATACCTCTGATAGTTCTTTCTTCATCCATTTTAAGGAATTTCCCCAAAGAGTTCCCTATGGCGATTAACACTTTTGGATGCCAGAAGTGTAGTGGGAGTCCATGTAGCCTCACCCATACAGGCATTTTTGAGACTATCATTGTAGCTGCATCAAAGTCCGAGAACCAGGGGGTGATGAAGAGACCGGCACTGCCCCAGAACCAAGGGCCCTGATTGATAATACTGTCTCTTTCCTGTTCTGTACTAAATCTAACTATGAAAAACCCCTTAGGGCAGAGATAAATTTCATAGTCAGGTGACCATGTTGAGTAGATCCATTGATGCAGGGCATCTGATTTAGGCCTGAAGCCATTGAATCTACAAATAACTGCAGTATTAGATAAATCTGTATATATGCTATTTACCTCTGGCATAGTTATTTGTAGAGTAGGTGTTTCTGGTTTTTGTTCAACGATGTAGGGTCCTGGCAGCTCTGATGGTGGTACTGTTTTATTGTCCATTTTTTTCCCTTTCACTGCATCCCGAAAAGAGCTAGTGTTTTTTGAACTGGTTCCGCTGCTTCCACCACACAGTCGCAGATTAAGAATGATGGTTGCGTCATTGGTAATGCCGTAGTGCTGTAGTGTTTGGCTGTCTTGTAAACTATACCCAGAGTATATTAGGTTTTGATATTGGGCTGGGGTTCCAAGATGATCCTGTATCTCCTTCTTTAACTCGTGTACTTTCATCACCTTACTGAGTCTGATACAGATATGTTTGCCTTCAATGGATTTAATGAAAATCTGGAGCAGATCTGTGTTCGTGAGGAGTAGACCCTGATTCACTGATTTATGAGCCAGATCTGGCGAATGTATTGCAGATCTGGAGTTCACATATCTTCCCACTGATGGAGAGGGAAGGCCGTCGCCCATCAACAGTTTATCCAATGTAGGTTTCGCAGTTTCAATGCGAACTGCTGCAGATCTAGCTCTTCCGGCATTGATGTTCTTGAGAAAGCCCCAGATCTGGCCGTCCCCATTCTGTTTGGCTTCCGCATACGTATTATTCTCCAGCCATTCCACTTCTCCCCTATCCAGCATCACACATTGCGGATCTGGTCGTTGGTAGTCTTCGAACCCTCTGTTTGAGTATTGCATCGAGATGTTGAATGCACGGATCTACGTTATAGAATGCAAAAGGTCCCCAAAGTACCAAGGTAACTCCATACTCCCAGCCCATACTGTGTCTTCGACCAAGCTATTAGGAAACGACCCTATCTTATCAGATCGGCTCCACGGCATGCCAAATAGGGATCTGGGTCCCTTCATAAACCTCGGCTTCCCATTCACGCAGGTAGATCGGCCAGTGTTGTGCAGGGCGTATGCGCAAGAGAGCGCGTCCAGATGAAACCTCGTCCAGAAAGAGGCATATCGATCCGGCTTCTGCTCGTTGTGGTTCGGATCGTGCCAGATCTTCCCATCAGATGATTCTGCCCTGGGCCAGAGGAAAACATCGAAGCCTGAGGGTCCTGTTGTCAGTATTCTGCTCGATCCACCGCGAAAAACTACTTTAGGGCCTGCGGCAGTGGAGATCTGTCTTCCTGAAACCCTAAGTTCGCGTGTAGCCTCCATCGCTCCCTGGCTTTCAGGTGGTGCTGATGTTGTATTAAGAGTCCAATGTTTTGGAAACTAAAATTTTACAAAGAGAAGAAGCATTTTCAGTTCCCGAGGGGTTTTTTAGGGTGCTGAATCCATTTATGCATTCAAAAATGGGTTTTAAACAACAAAAAAACACAATCTTGCTTGATATTTTATTGTTGAATCCCTGTGAAAAAACCATTTAGTTTATAAATTAGACTACATTTTTTTGTTGAGAGTGTAATTATGGTCAATATTCCTAATTGCTATTGTACTTTGTCATTATGTATTTATTATAAAATTGAAAAAAAGAAAAAGAAAAATTATTATTAAGCATGAGTTTCATGCTCATTTTATTTATTTATTAGGTCAAAATTCCATTATAGGCTTCTAGGGTTTACTTTGAGTCATAGGAGTCATTGTCATATTTATTAGACACTTCTTGGGATTTTGTATCTTGTAAATAAAATTATTTTTGAGTCAAAATAGTCATTTGTTACCTTCTCACCAAGTCGGCCCTACCTTGATGAAGTCGACCCAAATTGGGGCTATTCAACGCTGTGGAAGTAGTATAAATAGAAGAAGAGTTTGACCTATTTGGCATCCATCATCAACAAGTTCAATCTGTACTAAAAAGAGAAGAAAAAGAGTGTGAAGTCAAGGAGAAGGAAGAGAAAATCAAAGGAAGATTAAAATTGAAGTTTTTGGGCATCTCTCTCTCACATGTATGAGTTTTTCTAGGGTTTCTAAGCGAGTTGTAGGGGAATAAATTTCTATAGTAACTACATGTCCGAAATTCTGAGTTGCAGGGGGTTGAAATTCTAGATTGGAGAAGTTTTGAAGGAGTTAACTATTATTGACTGAAGTAGTATTTGTCTACTTGAAAGGAGGGTTAACTTGGTGATTGGAGGACTTTGTCTTGGTCAAAAGTTTCTAGATTGTATCACTTTGACTTGATTTTATTATTGAAGAAGAGTTGTCTAGGTTTTCAACTTGAATAGGGGTTTTGCCTTGGTTGAGTGCCTACATCTTGTTTCTATTGTTCTTGTGATCTTCATGCATTTTTGATTTGGTAGTTTCTTGATGAAAGATAACATAATAAAGAAGTAAAAGAAGCCAACACATATCACAATAATTATCAAGAAAAGAGGTATCAAACCCTAATAACTACATGCATTTATTTCTCAACATTTTTTCCTTGTTAACTCAAACACTGCAAACTCTAAAGGCTACCCATTTTTGTTCTTATTGCTAGTTTCCCCCACAACAGGGAAACATTATGTTTGTGTATTTTAATGTTTTGGATTGTCAGTTGCATTTCATCTTAGCTGTCCTAGACTCTATATTCTACTATTTTAGGTCTAATTTCTAGAAACAATTGCTGAGAAATGGCAACAAGAAATTCCAGTTTAATTTGTCCTTGAGTTAAACTGAGAATTAAAATCGAATTCTATTCTTATAACAACTTGTAAATAGTTAATTAATTTTAATTAACTTAATTAGCTTAGGAATTTTGAGTTGGAAGTGTTTCTATAGTCATGTATATGTTCTCCCTAAATTTTAGGGGTCTAGTATGAGTTTAAATTGAGTTGGAAATTGGATCACTCAGTTTCTGAGTTAAGTTTAGTTAAATTACTTCCAAATTGTTTATGGAACTAATAGAGAGTTAACAATCAATTGGTGCACTAGTGCATCCACAAGTGTCACTCTAGTTAACTGAAGATTCCCTCATCAAAAACTCATGCATGTCGATTTTGAGAAAGACCCAATTGAGACTAGAGTGTAGGGACAATGTACTATCAATTGTATTATTTACTGGAGCGAAAATATCATGCATGCATCAGAGATTGATCCTATGTTTGGATTGCACAATGTTGGAAGCATGAATTCCCTTTAAATATAAGCTATTCATCCTATGAATTATGCAAGAGATTAGGGGCTTGGAGAGCTGCAAAGTTGGCTAAGTGTTAGCCAAGAGCTAGCTAGTGAGCTGAGAAAGTTGAGAATACTTGTGTGAAATTGTTCTAGTAAGAACAAGCTTTGTATCTTCACTCATATTTATGATATATGAAATACAAATAGTGGAGTTTTGAGCAGTGGCATTCCCCAGATACATATTATGTTATGTGCCATTGATTTATCTTCTTCTTGTTCATATTGTTTTCATCAATCTATTGGCTTCATTGGTTGAAAGTAGAAGTAGATTCATGTCATGTGCTTTAGTACATTGCATGAGATTGTGAATCTACAAGATTTTCTACATGGTATTAGAGAGGAGATTTCAAATTTTTGAATTTTGGGTTAAAGGTGAAATTCGAATTTGCAATACATACTTTAGGATCGAGAGATGGTGTTCTACGATTTGCGGCTTGAGTATGACTTGGAAGGCAACTTGAATTTTATAGCTTGGAGGGATAGAATGGAGGCTGTGTTAGAGGATAATGGATTGAAGGAATTAGTTTATCAAGAAATTCCTAAGCCAACAGAATCAGATGCACATAATTTGGCCGAATGGAAGAAGTGTGTGGCGAAGGTGAGTTAGATAATAATTGAGGGAATTCGAGACCATATTATCTCGAGTCCCCATGGAAAGGAAACTCCATATGCTATGTGGAAAACATTGAAAAAATTGTATCATAACATTAGTGACCAAAGGAAATTGGAACTGAAGGAAAAACTTTGAAAAATAAAAATGGAGAAACGCGAGACGATTCCAAAATACTTGACCAAGTTCACTAAGTGTCGTGATGAACTTGTAAGTGTTGAAATCATGGTTGTCAAGGATGATATGGTGAGTCTTTATCTTCTAGGAATCCAAAAGAGTTGGCATAGTTATCAAGACTCTGTCAATGGTTGGGAGAAGCTGTCAGATTGGGAACAAATGTGGTTGCATTTGGTGTAAGAGAAGATCTAGACGAACACTAGGCATGGCTCCTCATCGAAGACTAATGAAGAAGTCCAAGAAGAAGTCCTCAAGAGGAGCGGTGGGTGAGGCTTTTGCCTCTCAATTCAAATTGGACTTTTACCTCATTGCATGCATGGTGTCATCAATGATGGGAAGTGTATGGTACTTAGACAATGGAGATTCATTCCACATGACTGGCAACAAAGAGTTATTCAGTGACTTGGAGGAGAAAGATCTCCAGATGTATATTGAGATGGGTGACGATGAGAAGTATAGTGTTATTGGATTGGGCACAATTACTTTTCAGAGGGAGCATGGGACTCCAGTCACCTTGAAGAATGTTATGTATGTGCCTGGGATGAAGAAGAACTTGGTATCTATTACCATGCTTGAGGATAGAGGCTATGATGTGATCTTCTCAAAAGGAAAGGCGCTCCTTCGACACATAGCCACGGGTCAAGTAAAGAAGATAGGGATTCAGGTGAAGAATCTCTATAAGTTGGAGGTAGAGGAGTGTTTTGCTTTGAGAACAAATGTAGAAAGGGTGCAAAGATGAGATGTTGGCACGTTGTGGCACAGGCGATTAGGCCACTTGCATCATGGGGCTTTGAAGATATTGCAACAGATCTCTACTGGTCTTCCCAAAGGTACACTTGAGCAAGTTGATACATGCAAGGGATGTACTTTCGGAAAATACCCCAAGTCTTCCTTTAACAATAGAGACAGTCGAGCAGACGCTATTCTAAAGCGAGTCCATTTAGATGTGTGTGGACCATTCTTGACAACATCCATGGCCAAACAAATGTATTATGCTATATTTGTTGATGACTTTGCTCGAAAATGATGGATATATTTCATGTAGAAAAATGATCAAACCTTCACAAAGTTTTGTGAGTTTAACTCATTGGTGGAGAAAGAGTCGGGAAACAAGGTTAAAGCTCTACAGAGTGATAATTGTGGTGAGTATGTCTCAAATGAGTTTAAGAACTTCTGTGCAGTGAAAGGGATTAAACGGGAGTTGACGACATCCCATAACCCTTAGCAGAATGGGGTGGTCGAGAGGAAGAACATAAGCATAGTAGGGGCAGGAAGGGTGATGTTGCATGAGCAGGGCCTACCACTACACTTGTGGGCTAAGGCATGTAACACAATAATTTATGTTCAAAACTGTAGCCCACATCGGATACTTGAGATGAAGACATTAGAGGAGGCTTATTCTGGTAAGAGGCCAGATGTTGGTCACTTTAGGATTTTTGGGTCATTGGTATATTTCCATGTGATCAAAGATGCACAAAAGAAGCTTGAGCTTGTAGCAAAATTAGGGATATTTGTGGGTACACCGATATACCTCACAACTAACGGGTGTACCTGCTAAGCACGACGATGACAGTGGTTCGCAAGGATGTCATATTCATTGAGGAGAAGGCCATGTGAGTTTCCCTTGAGAGGGAGCTTGAGCTACATGCATATGAGGAGATTTTAGCACCTAAGGTTGAGGAGCCTTAGATTGGTGTGGTGCAACCACATGCAGAGGGTCCGGGAGTGGAGACATCCACTCAGGAAAAGTCTTCCAGAGAGGGAAGAAAGTGCACCAGAGAGGTTGACAGATTGTTGGATGATGCATGGGAGAATGTGGGAGCACCCCCTTCTCAGTGTAGGTAGAAGAGGTCACTTGAGAGATACACTAGATACATGGCTCTTATGGGTGAATGTATTGTGATAGAGTCATCTTCCTTTAAGGAAGTAGTGTAGTAGTCAATTTGGGTTGATGTTATGGTGGAGGAGTATGAATCCATAGTTCGTAACAATGTTTGGGATGTGGTCCCAAGAATGGAGAAAAATTCAATGTTGAACTTCCATTGGCTTTACAAGGTAAATAAAGTTTCAGATGGTAACGTGGAGAAGCATAAGGCTAGATTTGTGGCTCGTGGCATTTCATAGGTACAGGGGATTGACTATGATGAGACCTTTGCGCTTGTTGCAAGGAACTTGTCAATCAGATCTATATTGGCACTATCAGCACATATGGGTTGGAAGAAAAATCAGATGGATGTGAAGATAACCTTCCTTAATGGCATGATTGAGGAAGAGGTGTACATAGAGAAACCTGAAGGTTTTGAGACCTTTGACTGTGAGTTGCATGTATGCCAGCTCAAGAGAGCGTTGTATGGACTAAAGCAAGTACCCCATGCTTGGTACAACAGGATAGATAACTATTTCACTAGGTTGGGCTTCACGAAGAGTGAAGTGGATGCGAACCTGTACCACATAATGGTGGAAGGTAAGTTGTTGATCATTGTACTTTATGTTGATGGTCTCATACTGAAAGGTGATGATCAACTAATCAAGTCTTGCAAGGAGGACATTGCAAGAGAGTTTGAGATGAAGGAAATGGGGCTCATGCATTACTTTCTTGGCATGGAGGCATGGTAGGGAGATGGGGAGTTGTTTGTGTATCAGGGCAAGTATACCAATGAGATACTCAGGATATTTTGCATGGAGAAAAACAAACCCATGTAGACTCCTTTAGCAGGTAACTAGAGGAAAGAGGATGCTACTTCAAGGGAAGTAGTGGAAGGTACTGTTTACAGGCAGCTTGTGGGTTCACTCATGTACTTGGTGAACACAAGACTGGATATGTGTTATGTAGTTAACCAGCTTAGTCAAGTGATGGTTAGGCCTACCAAGCTGTATTGGAAGGTGACAAAGCATGTGTTGAGATACCTCAGGGGTACTTCTCAATATGGATTATGGAAAAAACGGACAGAGCGAGTGAAGCTCTAAGGCTTCACCAATGCAGATTGGGTAGGGAGTCTATTCGACATGAAGAGCACATCATGAGGGATCTTTAGTATTGGGTCAATGACAATTTCTTGGTACAACAGGAAACAAAGATCAATTACACTCAGTTCGGCAGAGGCATAGTACATGGTTGTGAGTTGGGCAACATGTGAGGCCATACAGATGAGGAAGATCCTGGTTGGTTTGTTTGGGCAGCAGATGGATCCAACTTTGATTTATTGCGATCATTAGAGTCATATCAAACTCTCTGAAAATCTAGTTTTTCATGATCGGTCCAAGCATATTGATATCTGATATCATCATCTCAGAGATTGTGTATTGAGGTGTATTATGTTGTTAGAGTACATTCCCACAGAGGAGTAGGATGCTGACATTTTGACAGAGGCATTATCAAGATGTAAATTCGAGTTTCACAAAGACAGGATCGGGGTAGCTAACAATCCCTTTCTTGTTGAGAAATGGAAACAAGAAATTCCAGTTTAATTTGTCCTTGAATTAAACTGAGAATTAAAATCGAGTTCTATTCTCATAGCAACTTGTAAATAGTTAATTAACTTAATTAGCTTAGGAATTTCAAGTTGGAAGTCTTTCTGTAATCATGTATATGTTCTCCCTAAATTTTAGGGGTCCAGTATGAGTTTAAATTGAGTTGGAAATTATATCACTCAGTTTACTGAGTTAAGTTTAGTTAAATTAGTTCCAAATTGTTTGTGGAACTAATAGAGAGTTAATATTCAGTTGGTTCACTACTACATCCACAAGTGTCACTCCAGTTAGCTGAAGATTCCCTCATCAGAAACTCATGCATGTCGATTATGAGAAAGACCCAGTTGAGACTAGAGTGTAGGGACAATGTACTATCGGTTGTATTATTTACTGGAGTGTAAATATCATGCATACATCAGAGATTGATCCTATGTTTGGATTGTGCAATTTTGGAAGCATGAATTCCCTTTAAATATGAGCTATTCATCCTAGGAATTATGCAAGAGATTAGACGCTTGGAGAGCTGCAGAATTGGCTAAGTGTTGGCCAAGAGATAGCTTGTGAGTTGAGAGAGTTGAGCATACTTGTGTGGAATTTTTCTAGTGAGAACAAGCTTTGTATCTTCACTCATATTTCTGATATATGCAATACAAATATCGGGGTTTTGAGCAGTGGATTTCCCTAGATATATCTTGTGCTATTTGCCATTGATTTATCTTCTTCTTGTTCATATTGTTTTCATCGATATATTGTTTTCAATTGGTTGAAAGTAGAAGTATATTCTTGTCCTGTGCTTTAGTACATTGCATGAGCTTGTGAATCTATAAGATTTTCTACAACAATTACCATTGTTTCTAGTCTGATTTCTAGGATGACAGTCAAAAGATAGTAAGAATAATATTATCGATGTAGTCAGACTCATCCTAAATCATATGAGAGTTCATGTAGTCACACTAATCCTAAATTGTATGATAGTCATTGTAGATACACAATCTCAAAATTTAATATCCATCTGGATTTAAAACCAAAAATAGGAACTAAAATTAAAAAATGTATCCCAAGCTAACAGTTAGAAAAATAAATGCTTTCTAGAGCCTGATGTGGCATAGAGTTCAAAGTGATGGTTGGGAAGGACCAATGAAATTTATTCATAGAGATACATTTTCCAAACCACCCATTTCCTTATAACGGAAGATTCACCCTGAAAGATCGACATCTAGGTGGATCTGGAAGTTTAGAATACATCTTCACATTAAAGAAAGACTTGATCAACGTTCAAACTAATGGTGAAATCCGATTTAAACATAATTCAATCTGATGGCGGATCTTAGGCAAAAGGATGCTATGGATGGCAAATATTTATGGCATAAGTCTAGAGCCAAGCCATGGGTATTTAACTTACTTGTTAGAGTGTCAAACTTTATAATGTTGGCTAGTCTATTCCCTACATGTTCCCATACTTTTCCTTAGTGAACATAAATAAGTTACAAGAGGGCGGGATGAAGCTTTGCTTAATATGACCCTAGTAGATTTGAAGCATCAGTTATAAGGAGTGAACATTAGAAATCCAAATGTAAAGCCTTCATGAAGGATTTCTTTTATCAATGTTAGAATATAAAAAATCTCCAGCCAAAGATTCCATAACCACTTTACCCAGTTTCAACCCTAGTATATGGATTACATATATCTAATCTCTTTGCAAAATGGATGACAAATTTCTCAATGAGCAACCCAAGTTGCTAAAATTGGAAAAGGCCTTTTGTACCCAGTCTCCAATGAGCTGAAACTTTTCTTGGCTGGGCATTCTTCCACCAAATCCATTGCCACTTAACCTGGAATTGGGTTCTAAAATTTAGAGGAAATATTCTCATGCTATTCACGTTATATTTCCATTTCAATCCTCTTTTTGTAAGCAACAAATTAAAGCTTGGTAGGGTTGCTGACAGAAGATATTGTATGAGCAACACCTCAACCATGAATGTTTTGCACTCTTTTTTCCAATCCTGAGTGGCGTAGAATACATATATGTTTATGATGAATCCAAATATCATGAGAAAATAAGGATAAGATGAAATAACACGTTGCTATCACCTATCTTAAGAGGTGAGAACAACCTTTTTTTAACCACAAAATTTTGATAGGAAACTAGAAACCTCCTTAGATATATGCAACATGACAAAATTTTGATGGGGAACTAGCAACCTCCCCAAATATATGCAAGAACCTGCAAGCCACATATATTAGAAACTCATAATTCAACATAAAACCAAAACAATATAAAAAAAACAAGAGAAAATTCTAATAAAACACAAAAAAAAATGGAAAAGGCTTGAAAATCCTTTGCCAATTAAAATGTATAGCAACAAACCAAGAGGACACAAGGAACCAAGAGGACATCCTTGTGGGAGCCTTACAACATTTGTTTTTCAATTTGGTTGAGATATTTTTTGCTCTTATAATGGCCATTAGATTGGAATATTCCTTTCTTTTGGAATTTGAATGTAAAGTTGGTTTGGCATCCTTTGGGTATGTTCTGTTTGGTCTTTGATTTATATATATGATATGACATGTTATTTTGAAACTGGACACCCATTCATGAAATGGTTTAAGAAAACGAATTAAAAATAAGTCATCAGACATTAAAAAAATTATGCCAAGATGCCCACCCACTATAATGTTAACCTGCCACAAGATGATGAAGTTGAGTGAGAGGTTTAAGAAAAGGACTTAAAAATATGATCATATATCTAGAATAAGACATAAAAAACTATGCCAAAGACTCCATTGGAAGGAGAAAGGGGAGGTTTGCATGTGATACGTGGATGACCATCATTTTATATTTTGTTGGAGTATGTAACACTCCACTGCAAAAGTTTCAAGTGACTTAATCACTTGTCCTTTGTCTTTTGTAAAATGATAAAGTTTTTAATGATGTGAATTGGCTGTGTCAGAAAAGTTTCTATAATTATCTAATATAAGGAAAAAAACAAGATTAAGTGACTTAAACAAGCTCGTTTAGAACAATACAATTTTAACAGTGTAATTTTTTAGAACATAAAAAGAATTACAATTGAAAATATATAAACTTAAATGATTTAATCAATTGGTGTTTTTAAATAATAATATTTCATTAAATATTAATGGGTTAAAACATAAAAGTTCTCAACATTATTAAATATTTAAAATTAAAGGGATTTTTCATATCTTATTTTATTAATTATATTTAATAAAGATTTTTACAATTACTAACTATTTAAAATATGAAGGGATTTTTCATATTTTATTTGGATAAATAAAAATATTTAAACGATTTTTTTTTTCAAGTATAGTAAATCAATTTGAAAAGATGTTGATTTATTTTCACACATTTATTACTAAATTAATAAGGGTAGTAGCTACAAAGCAATATAGTTCTTGCTTTTACCGCTAATTAATTAAAGTAATGCAGGGCATGTATTTTTTCGTTATTACACCTCTGCAATATGCACATAGTGTGGGATATGCGTTTTTCGTTATTCAAGAATTCTTTATTTCAACAATCATTTCAGCTATCTGTTGCTATTGTCACGTCTGCACTTCCGCACTGTGCACAATGTAAGATGAGTCTGTGCAGTTTTCTCCACACTTCCGCATTCCGCACATGTGGCTAATCAACAATATGTCTTAGAATTTTTGATACATTGTTCGAAGTGCAGAGTCCAGAAATTCATATTGAGCAAATAATTTTTTTTTTCTCGGTAAACTGTCTAACTATTATATTATATGTACAGAAAAAAGATTACAGACATTGTAGCATGACTTTGACCCTGGCTTCCATGGCCACCCGCGGCGCCATGGGTGCAACCGACTGAACCAAAAGCTCCCACGCAGGGGTAGCATCCACCATATTGCCCTGAAGGCTCAAAACAGTTCCAAAAAAAACCAAAACAAGACGCAGACTAGTCATTTAACTTATAAGTAATCCAGCCCACGCAGGGGTGGCCTTCCACGACCAACTGGGACTGATTTTACCCAACATACTGACACTGAACATGACCAAAATGAACTGAGTATTTTTAAAAAGCAACAGAAAGACAGACTGAATTTTAACCCAAACCAGGTGACCCGTGATCGAATGAATTCTGGACTGGAGCTGTGTGAGGATGAACTCATCTGGAGCCCGCGCAGGGAGGCTACTCGTCCGCAGGAGGCTTCTCCTCTTCAATTGTGCACCAGCCCTGACCTTCAGGGACCCCCTCCCACATGGCCGCCCATTTGGCACACTCCTCATCTGTAGCAGTCGTCGTCCTGGAGGTGGAGGGGTCTGCCATGATCGCTTTCCCTGAGGTACCTTCTCCACTTGGAGGAGGCGGCAAGGGGTTAGCTTGTTCCAAGCCTGCAGGGGGTATATCCTCCCCTCCTGGTGGCACTTCCTCTTTGGCCCCCTCCGGGACTTGGGTAAAGAGAACAGAGACGTGAGCACAGATGCCATGAGTGTCCCGGGATTGACCGAGGGTAAAGACCACAGTGCCGAACGCAGGGAGGGTTGGCCCTTCCTCGCTAGCTCCTCCAACCTCCGTAATTTGCCCTGCATGGAGAGGCGTGACCCCCGCCTGTCGGTAGCAGTAGCAACAGCAGCAGTGGTGGTGCTCCCGCTCTGCTCCACCACGACCACGACCCTGACTCGAACCACGACCAGAACCCCTTCTGCTGGGCTGCCTATTTCGAAGCCTAGCCATGGGTAATTTCTTCTCTCCAGTGCTAGCTTGGAGCTGGTCGCGTGGCCTTCCTGCAGCCAGAATTCGGCACTTGCTCTGCCTAAGCACCACCACCACCTTCGCTGCCTCTTCCGATGTATTGGCCCCCCACGCTTCTAAGGTGCAGAGCTCAGAGTTCGCCTCCCGAACCTCTGAGTCTGCCTCCCTGACTTTCGAGGAGCCTTCCGAGATCTTATGGTTCGCCTCAGAGTCGAAATGTCGAAGGGTCCAGAGGGCAACCTGTGATGGCGCGCACCTCTTCCCGCAGCAAACTCTCCCCTGCGACTGATAATTCTGCCACCAGGTATCTGAAAGACCGGGAAACCTTGGCCTAATGCCACCTTCAGCCCGATATTTATCACCTCCCCATTGATCAGAGCGCCACCATCGTTCCCCCATCCTGTCAACCTGCTCTGCAATAATGCCTTGAGCTCGCCTCAGCTGAAATGAACCTATGGCGGCTTCAATCATGTTAAATTTATTATGCATGGGGCGTCACATGGGGGCCATGTGGCTCAGCCCACGGTATCCCTCTGTCACCCACATCCGGGGCATATTGAGCAAATATTGAACATTATTATATATCAATTTATTTACACTGTGGAGGGGAATGTATGCAGATTGGAAATTCGTTATTAAGCATATAATAAGGAATATTAAGCTCGTAAAATTACAATCTTTCTTATGCAGATTGATACATTGTGTGGAGTGTGGAGGAAGAAATATTGACTTGATATAGTCCACACACCCTTTCTCTCGTACTTCTCACACACCCTTTTTTCATTAACAAAATAGTAGCAGTTAGCCGCTATCAACACAATCAAGGGTTTATTAAGCTAGTTTTGCACAATGAAAGCTTGTCCACATTATCTCAGGCATAACAGTGTAAGAGCACTCACTAATGAAATGGTCACTTACAAAATCAACCTTTTTTGTCGATGCCTCGATTCTGCATTCTAAATTAGCTCACCACTAATTAATTGATTAAGGAAATGTGAGGTACACATTTTGTCATTATTCTCACCTTCGCATCACATATAAAATGTGAGATATGCATTTTTTCATTATTCGAGAATTATTCGTTTTAGAAATCATTTTGGCTATCTGACTGTGCATAATGAAAATGGAATCCACACAATTTTTTTTGCACCTCTGGATTTCGCACATGTGGTCGGTCAACAATATGTTTTATAATTTTTGATACTTTGTTCAAAGTGCAGAGGTGCGGATTCATACATTGTGCAGAGTCCGAAAATTCATATTGAGAAAATACTAAGCAGTATTATATATCGGTTTACTTGTGTAGAGGGGAATGTATGCAGAGGTGTAGGTTCGTCCATTGTGCAGAGTTCATAATTCATATTAAGCATATACTTAGGAATACTAAGTTCATAAAATTACAATATTCCTTGTGTGGATTGATACATTGTGTAGAGTCCTGAGATTCATATGAAGAAAATATTGAGCAATATTATATATCAATTCCATAATGAAGTTTTTCTCCGTACGATGAAACCAATGTCTGTATTATGCACAATGAAAATTTCGTACTCGTAATATAAACCGTTTTTGACACAATAAAAGGTTTCTTGAGCTATTTTCACACAATGAAAGCTTATTCACATTGTGCACAACGGAAGCTTTTTCCTTATTGGCGCAATGAAAATTCCTCCGTAGATGCGAATTCTGCATAGTAAAAGTCTCTCTTGCACTGAAGCTTATGGAGATATGTAACATTGCACGTAAAGAGATTTTGTTCCTTTCTCTGCACACTCGCTCTCTCGTACACCACCTCTTCCTCACCCGCATTAAAAATACACGTAATTGATTATTCAATAAAAAGTATTTAATTATTAGTATTTGAAAGTATGTGAATGCAAGTTTCTATCATTGTCACATTATGAATTAAAGTTTTTGTTCCTTGCTCCACACACTTGTTCTCCCACAAAATACCCCTTTCTCACACGTATCGAAGAGACACATCATTTAATATTAGATACTAAGTTTATGCTTAAAGACTCGCATTAAAATGACAATTAATTGAATATTTGATAATAAGTATTTAATTAATAATATTTGAAAGCACCCGACAGAACGAGTGTGTGAAAAAAAATTATCAATGAAAAATTTATGCTGAGGACCACAAAAATGTGTATGAATTTTTTTTTTCACATTATGAGTTAAACTTTATGTTCCTTGATTCACACAACCATTCTCCCACACAACACTTCTTTCTCACACACATAAAAAAACAATTCATTTGAAATTGAATACTAAGTTTTTACTTAAAGTTTAATAATTTCATATCTATGGAATAAAGTTGCCTCTGCAACACCACCCAATATTATTAATTGATTAATAATATGTATTATTGTGTGGGATAGAGATGTGCGGAGGGAGAATCGAGGCATTGCAGATGAAAGACTTTTTTCGTTGCTCCTTGTTGTGATGTTCCTTGACAATCATCTACGTTTGAAAGTGTGGCATACCCTTGAAGTAGCTACCTCCAACTGAAGCCAAAAAGCTTTATCCACATCTTTGCATATGGCACAATGAAAGCTAAAACCTTATCAAGAAAACATAGAATAAAAATGGGATATCAGAAATGAAAAAATTAATAGATAGATTTCACTCTCACATATGGAAAAATATTAAAAATTAGATTTAAGGCTTTTGTGGTTTTTCATTGTAGATAGAGAATTCGAATTTTCCATAGCAATGTTGGAAAGTTGTCAATGTTTCAAACCCCAAAGAGGATCCATCATCAAGACAATATTTTGAAGAAAAATGAGCCAAAGCAGAAAAATAAATATAAATAGAAAGAAAAAAAATTCAAAAAACCATAAAAAGGTCAGTTGAGAGAACTTTAAAATAAAATATAAAAATGAAAAACCTAAACCTAATAAATATTATTAATAATCATTAATGCTAATTAAGAACATATTATATTATGTTATATGTAATAAATTTATTAAGTAATGATGTAATTAATGTTAAATATATTAATTATATTAATATTAATAAATGTTAATAATATTAAATCATATAATATTAAGATTAAATAATATAACTAATGTTATATATAGCTATAATAATTAAAGTATATTTAAATTATTATGATTAAAGTACGAGTGCAAAGATGCAAAAGTGCACAAATGTGCAAGATACACAATGAAAGCTTACTTTGTAGCTCACAATTTTGAGGAAATATATTTTGTATTGGTTATCAAATATAGGAAGTCTTTCAACCCTGAAGATGTCACTATATCAAGTAATTAATCTCTCATTTATTCCATAACATCATTTAGTAGAGTTATTGATCATGAAAATATTTTGTTGAAGAATACATTGTGAATGTTTCTAAAAGCAAAAAAGTGATTACGAAATTGATTTGTAGGCAATGTTTGTTGAAAGTTACATGAGCCTTGAAATTGAAAATGAGTCTTAACTCAAATAATTTAAAACACTAAATACACTTAAGACAATTGAGATTAGAAAAATGCTTAGCAGTAATTCCTCTGGCTATGGCTCTTTTTTAATTGCTTCAATACCACGTAAAATGTTTCTCTTGTACTATTTCTTTCAAAGGTTCATAATTTCATTCTCTGTTTTTCCTTTTTCATATGACACTACCAATTGTATAATATATCCTTAACAATTTACAATATTTTAGATTAACATCATGTATAGGGGAGGGAGCTTTGACTGTGCGGAATGCAAGAGTGTGGAGGGAGCACAATGAAAGATTCCTCTACACTTTTGTATTCCACACAATGAAAATATTTCAATATTAAAGACGTAATAGGAGATTAAAACAGATAACATATTTATTGTGTTAACATTGTATTCTTGAGAAACATATGCCTAAGATCCAAAGCTTTTTCCAAATGTTCATTTTCATTTTAATCAATAACACAACATCATATATAATAGAAAGGATCAACACATATGTTTGAAAAATTATACAAAATATTATCACAAAATTGCAACAGACTCAAATTTGTGCCCGAGAATACTAAAAATAACTATATCCAGATTCAATTGCCAATCATCATAGATGATGATTCCCATAAATAGGTATATTTTGAAGATCATCATGCCATCATCTAGCCTTAAATTATCATTTTCTCACATTCATTCACATTTTTGGCTATATTATGCTTAGTAAGAAGAGTAAAAGGTGTTTGTTAAAGTATGTGGCCTAATGTGGTTTAATTACAAGAAAAGAATCATTTTTTAGGCAATTACTATGCAGGGGCTTGATGGAGAGAACCAAGAGAGAATCTAGGATGTTTTTTCACCTCCTTAACTCCCTAAATCAACTTGGGATCACAAAATCCTATCTCACAAGTTCGAATTCATTGGCAATCGAGTAACTCCTAGTACAAGTGAAGCTCTAGAGGGACCATATCCATAATTTCCAAGATCAAGGAGGGAATCACTCCTATTTTCAAGGGAGCTTCTATAAACTCCCCTTTCATATAAATAAATAAGATGAAAACTCATTACGATTCAAATTTTTTATTTAGCTAGGTGTAATTATTGAACTTAGATCTTGACATTGTCATTTTTAACTTCTATGTGATGTATGAGGCTTTTACTTTTTGATAATGAGAAGTTGGTTATTAAGCTACATCTGAGTTAGTTTTAGAGGGGTGAGACCCTTGGGTTTGGGCCCAACCCAGAGGCTTTGGCCCCTCTTTTGTACTTGTGTTTTGTTCTTGATTGCAAGAATTTCATAGCTTTCTTTCATTTCAGTAGAGGTTAAGCTATGAAAAACCTGTGATTCCAAGCTTCTACATCACCTCTCTCGTGGGAGAATGGTTGGAAGGATTCACAATCTCAGTCCAAAAATATTGTGTTTATGATTTCTTAGAAATAGATGAATCTTATTTATTCTTATTAACATTTTTTAATGTAGCTTAGAAGCCATTTCAGTGATTAGATTAGTGTTATGGCATAAAGTAGATGTTATTCAAATTCGACTCATGTTTTCCATCATAATTTATATCAATGTGTTATTGATCAATGGATGTATGCATGTTGCTAGTTGCGAGGTTATGTTGATCTACAGGGGAGGCTCATCTTCCACCTCCATCGTGTACTCCTCCATCTTCTCTTTCCATCCCTAAATTCTATCCCAAAGCTCTGTTTCCACAATCAATCTTCCTAGTAAATTTATGACACCATGAGCATTCATCCTTGTGCAAGGCAGACCTATCAGAGGTCCTGAGCTTAGTTAGGGGACTCGACCCAACCTTCCTTCACTCTATATAACATCCATCCACATCTTCATTCTCTCAAGACATCATTTTCACCCTAAAAAGGCTCTCAAAACCCCTCCTGTAGCATTATAGGCCATCTAATAGCAATACAGACCTCCTATAGCAACACATGTAGGAGGCCTGTAGCACCACTTTTCTTCACCAGTTTTGATCCACACTTCAAACTTGTCTTAGTCAAGATGAAAAATGACCCCAAGTTGTGATTTTATGATCAAGGGAAGCCCCTAGACCACTCCAACCATTCCTTTTCCTCACTGCAAAATAGAGTAGAATAAGTGTTTTTCAATCACAAGTATGATGCAAGTTAGGTTTCTGATTTTCAAGAAAGTGTGAAATAGGTAGATGATGCATGCAATTAGGTTGCTAGTTTTATTAATTATGCAAGATAAAGTAGCTTTCTTTCTGCATGTAGATTATCCCTTCTCCTTTCATGAAATTATTAATTAGCATCTACAATTTGAGCAATTGGAATTTCCACTTTCATAGCTAGAATTAGTTTTCAATTGTACTTTCATCAGAAAGCTTTCACTATAGTTCAGTAGGAGGAATGGTCTCTGAGCAATTTGATCTAATTCCATGGCTGAAGGTGGAATGAGTAGAATCTAACCTACTGTGCATAGGAAACTTCCACCACTAAATTTTTATGAACCTCGGGTTGATATTTTGAGTTGAGGATCCCTTGGGAGTTGCAACATTCTTGGTGAAATACTAGAGCTCACCACTTTTCGGCGTTGTTTCTGGGGAGGTGTATAAGTAGATGTTGTTTCTACTTAAGCATTGTTTTCTGTTTTTCATTCAGTTTTGAAAAAGTGAAAAAAAAATATTTCATGCCTTGTAGGAGTAGGGATAATCAAGGAAAATTATTACCCAAAACTCCCATGCCCTCAAGTAGTCAGCCTCCACTCTTCTTCGGTGACCATGAACTTCCCTCTCTGACTACAAGGTAGTTATGAGACCCTCTATGTGAGCAACCCGAAATGTTTAAAGAAATCATTGGGGAAGAAGAAGAACCCACTTCACCTACCCAAACTGTTGGGTAGCGGAGGCCCTGGGTAACAAGTTTTGGGGCTCAAAGCTGGCAATTTTGGGTAAAGGTATGGTAAAGACTTCGTGAAATGCACAGAGCGCGAAGAATAATGAGTCAAATCAAAGGGTTGTTCGCCCAAAAATAATGTAAAATAAGTCGGCCTACCCATGGTCCACAGACCATGGAAGTGTATAAATAGAGCAAGGCTCTAGGGTTAGAAGTTAGTTCTTGGTATGTATTTTTGGATCTCGAATGTAATGGGTTTAGGAAGAAAGAAGTCTTGAAGCATTTGTAAGTCTTAGTCAAGGGTGTTGGTAAATAGATAGAGGCTCTGTAGTTGTGTGTGCAGAGGCCTGGTAGAGTCCGGAGCTGTGTGCGTGGCCCCCTGCAGATGAGTGCATAGGGAAGATTTGGTTGTATGGGCGAAAGAGTTGAATAAAGATAAGTTGATTATGAAATATTGTGGATCTGGTTAATTTCTGGTTTATATATCTGTTTGATCTGTGTGCTTATGCTTATGTTTTAAGTTTATGCAAATCTATAACATTTATGGGTGTGCACATTATTTATCTCTATTAAATGTTTGGTTAAAGACTGTAAGAAGTAGATCTGATCTGTAACAAACTCAGTATTAATAAGTAGTAAGGATTTGCTTTGTTCCGGATCTACGCAGAAGCAGAGTGGCACGAGGCCACAGAATAGTGCGCGACCCCTCCAGACCACATCAAGACATCCCAAGGGTGTGGAAACCTTGTTCCAACACCCTCCCCTGCTACCTCGGGTGAGACCTCAGTCCGCGCTCTGTGGATTGTTGCTGAAAGGGTCGATAGTTGCGGGATTTGTTTGGATAATAACTCTTCCGAACTCTTCCATTGCCAGGACCAAGATCTGCCTAAGGGATGTCTGATGTCGGAACACTGGAACCCTACAAAGGAAGATCTTGAAGATTGGTTGGATTAGAAGCTTCACGAGTTCGTGGTTCAGGAAAATAGGAATCCGCGGATATCAGAAGAAAGGTGGCTGGATCGTTACATATACACATAGATCCATGAGATCTTCTTCATGTCATTCTTGGAAGAGTTGTACGAGTGGATCACGAGGTTAGCTGACACCGTGGGAAGGTGCAGACTAGACCAACCCATTGTGTGGACGCCGGAATTGGTGCGCAGGTTAGAAGCATCTGAAGACAAAATCGCACACACAATAGATCACTGGTTGGATCGGATAATAGGAGGGTTTATTACTGAGTTCGTGAGAGACACAATTGTGAGTTATAGTGAAGCAGAAAGGTGCTTTCTCCAAGGACTGTGGGGTAAGTATATCAAATCGTTGAATACTTCGATTAAAATGCTGTTGTCTGAAAAACGGATTATGCGTATTCATTAATGTCCGGCGTAACGCGGAGCAGAAGAGGCTACCGAGGAACTGAAGGATTAGAGAACAGTCCTTTGATTTCTATTTCACGAGAAAGCGAAGAAGAACTTGCAGGGTTCTCTCCAAGAAGTGCAATCCGGTTGATTAAGCAGCGCATTCCACTAATACCACCACTGTCCACGCCATCACCTACTTCACCTACATCAAATCCATCTTCACTGACCCCTCCTCTGCCACCACTGAAGGTTGGAATGGCGAGTGCAGTCAAGTTGCCGGTATTAAAGAGTGTAGGAAATGATGAACCAGGTCAGTTCTGGTTTGTGGCCAAGGCTATATGGGAAGCCCAAGGCATAATGGATGATAGCATCAAAAAGACTACTCCGGTTAGTGCGCTGCAGGACTACGCGTTGACATGGTATATAAAGTACTCAAGCGATCATCCGAATGTGGGAATAGCGGCGATCCAGGATGCATTGAAAACGGAATTTAGTTGGCCAAAACCAGAAACGCAGTCGGTCATTGGGTTCAAGGAGATCGCAATGTTACTTGGTGAAACCCCGTGGGATATGGATCAAAGATTGAAAAGCACAATCTGTGAGGCTAACATGACGTTGATAGATGTGCAGCACTGTGCGTGGTTTATGGCATCATTGACACCACATCTGAGGATGGCGCTATCACAACAAAAGATCTCAACCCAAGCCAAAGCATTAGAGACATCAATGAGGTTGCACGAAACTCCAATATAGGATCCGGGGTTGGGAGTTCAACAAATCCATGTGCAACTACAAAACCTGTGCTTAGAAATGAAAAGCATGAAGCAAGAAAGGGCACCCCGACCGGAGGCGCGTACAAAGGTAGGGTGCATTAAATGAAAAAGTAAAGGGCACGACAAAGACCACTGCCCCGTCTTTGTGAACTATCTGGCAGGAGGGGGCCCAATGCCATTAACGCTAGAGGTACAAGCAAGGCCAAGTGCGGCACCCACACTCTGGTGTGCCATTTGTCAAGTAGGGGGAAAGCACGCAGCAAGCAACTGCCACCTATTGCAGAAGTATACCCAGACCCAGTAGCAGCTGTATTGCAACTTTTGTAGATCAATAGGTCACGATGAGCGAACGTGTTGAAGTTGCAATTCAATGATGGAAAGGACCCCAGCCTATCGAGTGCGAACTAAAGTTGTTGGGACATGTGGGGGATTTCAAGGACACAGATGAGGAAGAAGAATGGGGACCAAGCAAGGGTGTGGACAACTAATATGTTATAACTGTGGAGGTCTGGGGCACTACGCTCACGACTGTACTAATCCAACGAGGATATCTTGTCCATACTGTGAGCACATTGACCATGAAATGGTAGACTGTCCGATGCTTATTCCCCAAATGCGCGAGAAGGGGGTATTGCAGCCTACTCCGACTCAAAATTTCCAAATGATGAGGTTGGAACCCTGCGAAGAGGATCCCAACATAAATATGGTACTAAGGAGTGGCACAACCATAGGAGGAGATGTGAGGAAAAAGCTTGGAGATGATGGGAAGGGTCACAATGCTCCTCTAAGGGAACCTAACTTGGAAATAGAACAGGTGAGAGAGACATCTAAAGAAGCTCAAAAGAGCTTCGTAGAAGTCTCTACTCCAGGGATCCAGTTGAGCCGGGAATGAATCCCTCTATGATTTCCACCTTTCTAGAGACATGTATGAAGTTACTATGTGATAATAGAGCAGTTAAAAGACTGCAAGAGTTGATCACTAGGTGTGCAGGATCAGGGGAGCCGCGTGTAGTCTAGAAACTGAGAAAACATGCCCTGCGCACTGGACGGGAGATGCGAACGACGACACAAATTGGTGAGTACGAGATGGATCAGGTCATTCTGGATGTAGGGTTAGATGTGAGCATGTTTCCTAAGCAAAAGTGGGAACACATGGGTAGGCCTACACTACAATGGTCTCCGATTCAACTACGGATGGCCAACCAGCAGAAGATCTTACCGATGGTATGATTGCAAGGGGTGACAGTGGACATCGAAGGCGTCAGTACGCAAACAAACTTTGAGGTGATAGAAATTGTTGATGACAACAATTCCTACCCTGCATTGCCAGGGATAGATTGGGCCACGGACATGAATGGGGTCATTAACTTAAAGAGACGAAGGATGACATTTGAGAAACAGTATCTACGTGTAGTAGCTCCGTTGGACCCTGCCGAAGGCACGCGCTACACTGAACCTGTGTGCGAGGAGGACATCGATGATGAAGTGGACTGCATCTACCAGATAACAATGCAAGACTAGGTGAATCCAACAGCGGTCGAGAGAATCTCATGGGAACGTGACAGTTCCTGACTGCAGGAGGTCACGGCATTAAATTGTAATATGATGATTAGATTGCTGCGACACGTAACATCGTAAACAAGGGAACTGCCTACCGAGGAGGGCACCACACGCATGGCGGAAGTTATAGATCACTGTGAAGAGATGTGACTGGAACAGACATGGCCCAGTGCACAACTAGGAGCGTTGCGCGCGACAACTGCATTAGGGTTGAATACACATCAGGAGAATTGGAGGGCGGGGTGCAGATATAGAAGATGGTCGCATGTATGAGTTAAAGGACAAAACATCCGCCGGTCGCAGGAGGTGCAGATACAAGTTGTGTGAACGCCCACCTGATAAAGAACTAAAACTCTGAGTCGGCTGCGACAGCAGGAGAAGTGATGCATTCTAGGTGTTTGTGCCCACTCGATCAGGACAATAGGGGGAAGCAGGTGCAATGTTCTGACAAGAAGATGAGCTCATGAGAACCTGCACATGACAAGGGTTCGATGGAATTATCAAACGAGCAACAAACAAAGGAGGGCAAAGGTGATGAGAAGGGATGAAACCAAATGGACTGAAGCAACTTCCCCAATCGAGGTCAGAAATGAAGCAATTCGAGGGTTGCTTGAAGCCATTTGGCATGGAAAAATGAGACGTTGGGAGTTAGGGGAAGTGGGGGCCAGGCTAAGACAAAAAAGTGCAAGACTGGATGAAGAAATTGACACAATAAAATTAGGAGTCACACAAACAGGCTGCGTGAAAGAGCCATTGAGGGGACTGGATCTGGCTGGCTCTCCTACGCTACTAGAACAAGCCGAGACCCTGCTATCATGGTTGCGACTGCACCATAGGGCACAAGGGAGCACAAACCACAATACACTACTGGACTCAACAGAACGTGCAGGGTGCTCGCAGCCCAGGCTAGCAGGGAAGAGGAAGGCTCGCACGAGGAGTGCGACTACCAGACTATTTATAGGAGGCCCAATCTCAACACCACGTAGTTGAAAGAGGGCACAAAACTGTAAAACAGGCTACAGGGAAGATGCGCGATTTGGCCGTGGCGCACAAGGCCTGTTAAACGCATAGGACACATCCGCATACCAAGGGCTATGCTGCCGCGGGGGAAGGATGGAAGGCGACCATTGTAGGTACTGTTCATGATAATATTTCCCATTTAAGATGCCGAGGAGTGAGCAACAGGAAATTAAGGCATAGGGGTAACTACCAAGATCACATTAATGAGCCATGAATAGGGCGAAAGGATGAATTTGAATCTAAAATCGTATATAACAAGCAAGGGAAGCGGCACACCACAAGGCTTGATCATTCAAAGAATAGGACACCTTGGGTTCAAGCCAAGAGGAGCAAGATGGATGATACGCTGATGGAAGAAAGCTCGTGGTTTCAGGTAATGCCAAAGGAATTGCGAGAGGCATTCCTCAGGTCGATAACCACCAAGGAGGTTCCACAGAATCCTACACCACAGGCAGTCGAAATCCCTAAATCACCTAGGATGCTAAGGACCAAGAAGGACCCCCAGATACCAGGACCAATAAGGAGGTCACCACAACATTTGAGATTTAGCAAGCTCACAATGGAAGAAAATGGCAAAGTTGTTACAATTGAAAGTGACGATGAGGAAGAAGTACCTCCGACCTATGTTGAAGAAATAGACCTAGATGAGGAAGGCGAAGCAAATATCCAACCAGTCCGATGACCCAAGTATGTTCCTCCAAGCAAAGGGAAGGCTAAGGTCCCTACAAATCTGGATAACGTTGACAACATACTCATCACCCCATCTCTTCCAAAAGGGGTTCCACTTGAAGGCACAGTGACTGGCCATATTTCGACGATGAAATTTGAAAACTGGGACCTTGTCGATACATAAAAATTTCCCCATTTAGTGACTAGTGAACTAATGGAGCAAAGCACAGAAGGGATGGTTACGACACTTCAGCCAAAGGAATGGCTGCGAAAGGTGGAGGAAGCCTGGTTGTTCTGTCTCCTGTCCATCCCCCACTTTCTCTGGGCCCCTATTACAATATTGGTCATCAGATAACTGCTCTGTATGGTACACGATGTATACTTATGGATAGATAAACCCATCCACATCACAGAAGAACTCATTCATAGGATTTCACAGCTCCGCTGTGAACGAAGAGACCCCAGGGAAATCGTTGATAAGAGTGGCAATGTGACAATGAAAGAAACCCTGAAAAAGAAATACAAGCTGGAGAAAGGGCAACGAGGTTATACTATTGACAATGTTTCGGACAAAGCGGTCCACATTGCTACCCAGTTGTTGGCAGGCAAAGTGATGCAGAAATGCCACAGCAACATGGTCCCAATGATAGTCGTTGTGCTAGCTGAGCACTGCGTAGCAGGGGAACAGTTCAATTGGGCGCAGTTCCTCTGTGACGAGTTTTTGACCAACTATAGGGAGGTCTAAGAGGAGGGCAAGACCTTCCACTACGCGTGGCTTCTATTTTCCATCGTGCTGGTTACTAGTGAATTACCCGAAGACAACCAATTTCCCTCTTTGGACCAGGATTGGCCAGAAGCCGCCAAATATGCGTCACTCTGGGCTACCAAGGATGCTACAAGAATCCAGGGCATCAAGATTTTCTGGATACTAATGGACGCCAACATCCGACAATGGTTCACCCAGCAACCCCGTTTGTCTAACGAAATATATGACAGTGTGAAGCACATCACCAAGTTTAAAGCAGACATGCACTTTGTCTACATTCAGGCGTGCAAGGACCCCGACTAGACGTGGACCGCAATTCCTTTCATTGCCATTGATGAAGTTACCAATGCAGTATTGGATACCTGGCCACCGTAATGGCACGAACCAGATGTGGTGGGGCGTGATGAGGCCGCTATCCAAAAAGAGAAGGCTGAAGCTAAGCATGCAACACAACAAGAGAGGAACGAACAGTGCAATGTAGAAGTATGGGCAGCCCGGGATGCGGCACATACTTCACAAGGCAAGGCACCTGCAGAAGGGTCTGCAACAACAAGGTATGGAAGTGGTTCGAAGGTGCCCACCGAGAAAACCATGAATACAGGGACAGAAGCAATACCGCCAACCACCATGGGTGCGCCCTTAAAACAACGACAGTCGACAGAATGGACAAAGCCATGGAAGAAGGACAAGGCATCTAAGGGGGACAGAGGAATGACCACATTGATGGAGGGCGACCTAGGTGACATAGGGGATACAGTTCACGAAGTCACCTAGGAAGCAATCGATGAGGCCATGTCGGAGCAACATATTATGTTAGGGGCGCTTCGTGCGGAGATACAGGAACTTGGGACATGGGCATCGCAGCTGGGAACCATCGCTACTCATGGAGTTACGGGTATGTTAGCCACTGAATAGCTGCTAAAGGCCCAAATGACTCATACTATCGCGATCCCAACAGGAGCATTGATAATAGAAAATGTGGCAGACAGAGCTGTGGTGGGCTGGCTTACGGGGCTTGGATTAAATTTGGCTGACCTCCTGCGCGAAAGCTTGTACCAGCTCCAGGACAACACAACGATGGAGCTCTGCGCTAGGGAAGGACGTGCGGAACAGGTACTCAGTGAACAAAGAATTAATATAGAACAATTGAGCCTCCAACGGGAAGAAGCCATTGCATAGAGTCTGAAGTTGGAGCAACTTGTAGAGGAAGCATTTTCGCGGGCTTCTGAACTCGAGATTGCGGCGAGTTCCCCGTTGGCATACAAATCCAGAAGCTGGCTAGTGGGTTTTGTGAAGCAAAGGAGGAGGCCGTGATGATTTCGTTGGATCTCAGCTTGCAGATCGCAGAGTTGAAACTGCAAGTACAACCTTCGACGCCACCAGAGGTCACTGAGCAATGCATAGGCATCATTAAATCCGGGTGGGAAACGATCACACTTGCCATGAAGGAGTGCACTGACTTGTTGGATCAGTCGCTTATTAAGCTCACTTCACTGCAGGAAGATCCAACCTTATAACGACTGGAAACTGAGGCAAGGGAGCTCTAACAAGCCTATGATAATGTCAGAGGAACCACGCAAACGGTCGCTATTACACAGTGCTTGGACAAGATGAGGGAGGCGCAGGACCTGAAGATACAAGCTGATGCTGCTCGACAAAAGGAAGCAGTGATTAAAGAATGTCTCCAACCATGGCTTAATGAGGCATTCGCAGTTTCCACTGTGATCGAGCGCAAGGTGGCACACATGCAGGCAAAATATGCACTCAACAAAGCCGCTGAAACAAAGACTGATGTATCGACGGCCTGCGTCGAACAGGTACAACGGATGGCGGAAGAGTTTGCTACAAGTACAAGTGAAGCACAAAAGTTGCTGACTGACCTCTACACGAAGATTGTCACACCAGTCAAGTGACTCGGGACAAGTCACGATGACTATGTTGGGGGATTGTTGAGTAGTGGAGGCCCCACGTAACAGGTTTTGGGGCTCAAAGCCTGCAATTTTGGGTAAAGGTATGGTAAAGAATCTGCGAAATGCACGTAGCGTGAAGAATAATGAGTCAAGTCAAAGGGTTGTCCACCCAAAAACAATGTAAAATAAGTCGGCTCGCCCATGGTTCGCGGACCATGGAAGTGTATAAATAAAGCAAGGCTCTAGGGTTAGAAGTTAGTTCTTGGTATGTATGTTTGGATCTCGACTATAATGGGTTTATGAAGAAAGAAGCCTTGAAGTGTCTGTAAGTCCAAGTCAAGGGTGTTGGTAGATAGATATAGGCTCTGTAGCTGTGTACGCAGAGGCCTGGTAGAGTCTGTAGCTATGTGCATGAACCCTTGTAGGCTAGTGCGCAGGGCAGATTGGTTGTATGGGTGAAAGAGTTGAATAAAGATAAGTTGATTCTGAAATACTGTGTTGATTCTGAAATATTGTGGACCTGGTTAATTTCTGGTTTATATATCTGTTTGATCTATGTGCTTATGCTTATGTTTTGAGTTTATGCAAATCTATAACATTTCTAGGTGCACGCATTGGTTATCTCTATTAAATGTTTGCTTAAAGACTGTAAGAAGTAGATATAATTTGTAACAAACTCAGTGTTAATAAGTAGTAAGGATTTGCCTTTTTCTAGATCTATGAGGAAGTAGAGTGGCACGAGGCCACAAAATGGTGTGCGACCCCTCCAGACCACATCAAGACATCCCAAGGGTGCAGAAACTTGGTTCCAGCACCCTCCCCTGATACCTCAGGTCAAACCTCAGTCCGCGCTTTGCAGACTGTTGTCGAAAGGGTTGGTAGTCGCGGGATTTGTTTGGCTAATAACCCTTCTGAACCTGGGAAAGGCCCCAATAAGTCAACACAAACTATGGTTGAAAGCAGGGACAATGAGGTTTTCCCCATCAAAGAAACTAATGGAGAGGCTAGAATGAAGAATATAATCCATACATCCCTTCCACACTTCCATGGCTTAACCTCTAAGGATAATGACACCTTCATGATTGAATTTTCTGTTGTTTTTAGGATCTATGACTATGCCTCTAATGAGAAGAAGCTTAAGTTATTCCTCTCTACCCTTAAAGATGCAGACTTGCACTGGTTTAGGAGTCTGCCTAGGGGTAGCATCACTATCAGGCCCAAATGAAACAAGCATTCAATGGAAAGTACAAGGACTATTATAGGTGCAAAGAAACCAAGGAAGAAATATTTAGGACAAATCTTGGACCCGATGAATCCCTAGAGGACTATGATGAGAGATTTCAACTCAATTATAGCAGAACCAACTGTACCCTTGATCTTGAGTCACTCAAGCTAGTTCTTCTTTAAGGGATTAGGGAGAATATTTTGGAAACCCTCAACATGATGTTTGGAGGATATATATATCAATTATTCTATGATGACATCAAAACTATATTCAAGAATCACTCTAGGGATACTAAGAAGAAGGGTAGGGCTAGTTAAGGCTTGTTTAATTTCTCTCCCTCCACAACATCCATCAAGAATGAGACAGGGAACACGTTGGAGGATTCCAAGAGTGAAATGATGCATACTTTTTCATTGCAAATGGATGCTATGCAAATAAAAAGAAAGTAGGAGGAAGTACAGAGGGAACTAACTATTTTATTCCCTAGATTCAATAAAAGACATCCTAGGAATAAATGCCCATTGAATGTCATAGAAGTCTGCCTAGTTTATGAAGAAAATTACGCAACAAACAAATTCCCCTCTTGGTCAGGCCTAAAAGATTTATACCAAGGGGAAAAAGGTGGGTTAGAGCAACTTTGCTTCATTAATCAAAGAAGGCCTCAAGGACCTCGACCATATCAACATGGCATGCAAGGTGCACATTACTTTTATTACAATCCAATTCAGAATGTGTCTTTTCCACCTTGGTACTCTTCCAATCATCCATAATGTTCCACACCTCCTTGTTGGCCTTATGCTCCTCCATATCATCCTCAACCTGTGAACCATCCTTTTTTATCCATAGACACCCCAATCTTCTCAATGGTACAACCCATCAAAAGCGTGGAGGCCTCAAGTCAACCAATTTCTTGATTTATTGCCTCCACCCCAACCTCAACCACATCTCACTCACCCTACTCCACCTAAGAAAACTCAAAGTCTTGCTCAATCTAATTCGAACCCGAACAACAAGCAATTACAACATGTCTACAGTGAGAGACATCTATCCTGCTTATGTCATGGAAAGCCAGGAGATCAACCTTCGATCAGGGAGAGTGCTCCCAGATATTCACCCACCTTCTCCACCTGAATATATTGAAGAAGAGAAGGAAGAGAGAGATCCTCAAGTCAATCCAGCACCCTTTCTTGAGACGTTGATCCACCCTATCCATCACATCTGAGAAGAGGTTGAACTTCTGGGAGAATTGAAGAATTTGTGGGTTCAAATACCCCTTCTCCAGGTCATTAGAGATCTCCCCATATATAACAGGCTTATCAAAGAAAAATATTTCAAAATAATGGGAGAAGAAAAAGAGACACCCCACTATAAATATTGTTGGGAAACTATGTGATATGATGCTTGGGAGGGCAATCTTCCTAAAATATCTAGACCCTGGAAGCCCAATAGTTGATGTGCACATTGATGGCATTATAGTCCCTAATACCTTGATTGATCTTGGGGCTACAATCAATGTGATGACTAAGGAAACCATGATAAATCTAAGTCTCCAAGTGGTTTTGAGGAAGGTCACCACAGTGCTGTAGCTTGTAGATAGATCCATAATAGCTCCCGAGGGAGTTTTTGAAGATGTTATGGTCTCCATTGAATCTTGGGAGTATCCTATTTATTTCCTAGTTCTCCAGCCAAAAACCAAGTTTAACGACTATACTCTCATCTTAGGAATACCTTGGTTGGCCATTGCTAATGCCTATATTAGTTGTAGGGCTGGGAACATTAGTATTACGAATGGACATTTATAAAAACAACTCGTATTGTATCCTCCTACTCAACCTTATATTGAACATGAATTACTCTTGTGGTTAGAAGATGAGGAAGAGGATGAATTGTATCACACAACCCCCTACCCAATCTGCACTCTATATACTGCTATAGGAGGGGGGCAACCCAATGAAGTTGACCTCATTGACCACATCCTTTAGAACCAATGTCCCACTCCCATACCAATCAATGAGTTGATGAAAGAATATGGGAGGAGTCCTTGGACTGACTTATGATCCGTTAACTCAAGTTCAGAACATGTCAAAATTGTAGATTTTGGCCCCTCTTGAACTTCAAATATCAACCCCTCTCTCTTGGAAAAACATGAAGAACAATTGTGAAATGTGTTGAGGCAACACCTAGATGATTTTTCTTGGGATTATAAGGAAATTAAAGGTGTGCATCCCTCAATTTGTACTCATCATATTCACATAAAGGAGGGATTCAAGCCTGTGCGCCAACCCCGGAGAAGGATGAACCCAACTCTTAAGGACATTGTGAAAGAAGAATTACAAAAGCTAATGCATGCAGGGTCATATACCCCATTTCAGATAGTGAGTGGGTGTCACCTCTTGTTTTAGTTCCCAAAAAGAATGGGAAGTGGAGAATATGTGTTGATTAATGGGAACTTAACAAGGCTACAAAGAAGGACCATTTTCCTTTGCCCTTCATTGACCAAGTCCTAGATGGCCTTTCAGGATGAAATTATTCTCATTCCTGGATGGATTTATTGGATACAACAAAATCCATTTCATTCCTAAAGACCAATATAAGATCACATTTACATGTTCTTGTGGTATCTTTTCCTATAGAGTTCTTCCATTAGGTCTGTGAAATACCCCTGCTACTTTCGAGAGGGTTGTATAAGTCTTTTTGTTGAAATTGTTCATGACTATGTTGAAATATACATGGATGATTTCACTCCTTATGGATGTGACTTCCATGAAGCTCTCTCTAATCTGTGCAAGTTATTGAAGAAATGTATTGAAATTAATTTCTCATTGAGCCCTGAGAAATGTTAATTCTTGATGAATAAAGGGACTGTCCTTGGCCCTTCCATATCCAAGGAAGGGATACAGGTTGACCCAAGCAATATTTCCATCATCAAAAGAGTCCCTACCCCTCAAAAGCAAAAATATGTCGGGAGTTTCTTGGGATTAGCTGGGTATGTTGGCATGAAAGTGAAATCATGGGAAGACCCTGGTTTCAGGCGCAAAGGGCCAACAATGGTCCGTTGTAGTCTCAGACAACGTCGACATTTTCACCTTACCCAACGGATAAGGAGTCTCACCTGAGGCATGCTGCGACCATAAGTAAGAAGGGTTCAACAAAGGTTCAGGGATATATCAGCCATTAGTCTGTAAGCAGATTTATGCATATAATTAGGCTAACATTATATTACTCATTACAATGAATCTATCATGTGCATAGACTTGCACTGCATTCAAAATTTTAATATGTCCATATATCATAAGCAAATACATACATCATACTAGGAAACCAATCCAGTTCTTTATTCATCTTAATTCAACAGGATAGCAGTACAGAATACATTGGCCTCAGCCACAAATAACTATATGAAATACTTGATTACATGACTTGACTGCCTACAACAGGCTTAGGCCGCTTCTCAACTACTGCTCCAGTCTTCAGTTGAGATGCTTTGAGCGATCACATCCTCCTTGCTGCTCATCCATGACTAGAACACTACTGCCAACCCATCAAGCCTCAACCAACCCCTTTCTCCTTTTGTATTCCTTCAGCTACTTGCACTGCTAGTTCACGCTTGGCTGCCTCTTTTCCGCCTTGTCTGCTCAGCTGCCCCTGCTTTTTGTTGACACCTTGCTGTAACCATCACGCAACTTCCTATTCCTATATTCTACCCCAGCTATCTTTTTCGCAACCTCACCGTTGTTTCCACCACCCATTTCCTCTTATTTGTATCTTCAAAATCTTACAAAATCCTTCAAAATCAAAATGAAGGCCCCAAAAGGGCCCGACCACAATTCTTTGACTCATCCTCGATTCAATTCATTTCAAGCTCTGTAGGTCCTATTGGTGTCTCAGTAGGTAATCTTATTTATGGCTTCTCTGGTTCTACTGGATGATGAGCTAATGCTCCCATCATCTTGACTATCATTTGCTGGGTGGCTTCTACTCCCATTGCGCCTTCTTTCGCTTGCTGTTGTTGTAGGTGAAACCACCCTAGGGATTTGGGTTGAGAACCCCAACAAAGTAGAGGGAAAAACTCAACAAGAAATGCTCAAACAATCATAAAAAATCCTTATTCTACTAAATCGCGTAGGGTTGTCCTTACTCGATGTCCTATGTTTGGGTAAATCCCGTAGGGTGCAAACCCTCAGCTTCTCCTAATGTTCTTGAAACCTGAAAATTATTCAAATAGAACATACACGATAGTAGAAACATAAAGGATATACATGATGTTAACTTTAAATCATATAAATGAATGACTAATTGTACATCAATATAAGATTCATGGATGAATTACAACATAACTTTGATGCATAAACACATTTCATATCGAAAACAAAACAACATTCCTTTTTATTGAAGTAAGCTATAGATAAGGTGGAGAAATATGACCCGAGTCCTTCTCCGGCTCCAAGCAAAACCGTCCTCCAGGTCCGTCCTTTCCTGACCTTCAACAATCTTCCTCCATCACCAACACAAGGATATCTCAAGCAAGATGGGGGATATATATAATTAAGGAAACAAGGGTTTCCTGAAGTTTTGGGGAGTGCAAGAGGCACAAGGATTTCTCAGACTTGATCAGGGATAATCTCACTATAGTATCAATATCTCATACTTTCTCCCTTAAGGCCTTCCCATGGAGGTTTATTTATACCTCTCCAAGTTAGTTTTTTTCAGTTGGGAAACAGTTGGGCCATGGGAAATAGGAGGTGAGTAACAGGTAAAACCCATGAACTCCGCTTGAAATTAAGGAAATTTAATTTTTTCAAGTGTTTTAACATATGTACGTGGGTTGGGTATATGCTGACCCGCGTGTACATGATTTTATCACAGGGCAAAGTAGCATATAGGGAATAAAACATTGTTTTTTAAGATTTTGGACCAAGTCTAGAAGGAAGGGTTTCCCTAGGCCATAAACAAAGCATCATATCTACTAAGAGTGGTAAATGATGCTATAACAGATGCCCCCTAATATATGAGGTCAGAAGGGGTACATGATGGCTGAAATATATTAAGTGTATGGAAAGAATCATGCCGAGACCGAGGAGGAGTTCACCAGAATTCAGCTTGCCAAGCCATCGAAAGAGATCTTAAAGAAACTGTTGTCTAAGGTGGGCATACCCATGCTAAAAAATAGTAAAGTATATCTACATATCAAGTACAAAAGTGGATCCAATATGTATACAAGTATAGAGGAACTAAAAGTACATAATGGATCATTTGATCATAATCAAGAAAGTACGTGTATGAATATCGCATATAAAGAGTTGATCAATGATGATGAAGTATGAAGCTGATCACTGAAGTCAAGAAAATGATCCCAATAGTACCAAGTGAACATGATGGAATAAATGGTACTACATCGCAACTCGGGTGCCATCATATAAGATGTCGCTGTAAGGAACTGCAACATATAAGGTGGATGGCATCAACTAGCAGAAACATGAGCAACTGACAAGTGAGCCAAGACATGCTGATGCAAACCCGAGGTCTTCACCGACTGCCGTAGTACATTTCTACACAATGGGAATGAATGATCTGAATTTGACCATCTGAGAAATTTCCTAATTATTGGTCATTGATGTATACTGTTAACAAACATGATACTACTCACCGATAATGACAATGAGAGTCAAGGTACCCAGTACAATCTAACAAGTGTGAATAAATGAGCTGTAGTCGAACACTTGAAAGAATCTATCAATCAGGAGACAATGATTTTTTCCCGCTGTCGATAGTGAAGGAATCTTCCACTGATGACTGCAAACCCTAAGGTACTGCCAAATGGAATCTGTATAAATTTCCCAGAGCAATGAGTTGAAGTCAATGGGAAAATATCCACTAGAAGGAAGGCATTAAGGCATCCTTCATCAATATAGCGTGAGTGTAACCTGTAGGCCAATAATGTTGAAGGAATCAGATGAACAAAGATGTAGTAACCCAAATGAAGCACATTTTCGGCATACACAAGATGTAGCTAGTGCATGATAGAAACCCTCTGAACCAAACAATAATGAAAGCTGACACAGAGGCGAGGAATCCACGAATATGGTCAAATGGAAACCAAGGCACTACACGAATCCCAATATGTGATAATGAAAGTTGATGTCGAACATAAGGGAAACCACCCAGTCAAATACCCATGATACTGATCGATGCTGAGCACAAGGTGACCTATCAATAATGAAAATAAGGCTAGGGTGCGGCTCTATATCTAGCCTTGGAGCAATTTGTCGTAGTCGATAAGGACAAGTCCTGCCAACAAGAAGTCAATGGAGACCTTCTCAAACTGGCACGAGCAAAGGACCAATACAACTGATGTGATAATGAACATGACGCTGACAACCATGGATGGCTGACTGAAAAATAGGTCAAGAGACACCACAGAGAGGCTGACTCAGGCTTACTTCCCTTGAACAAAAGCATGACTCAACTGTGACTACAAGGCAACATATGATAACTTTGTATAAGGTTGTCATGTAGGAGGCATGAGCAAACTCTCCATATGATTGGAAGAGGTAACCAATTGGAGGAGGACTAACTTGATAGCAAGGTTAAGGCTCTCCTAAGTCAAACTAAAGCCCACCCTAGTGGAGTAAAGACTTTCTTTTGAGTGCTTTGTTCAAGGGAAACACAACTAACTCTAGCTGCCATCAAAATATGGAAATAATGTCCCATTCCCGCTTTTTTTGGAATATATAATTTTCTTGTCTTTTTCTTTTATATGAAGCTTGAAAAAGAATAAAATAATGCTATAGTACAGTGGAAAGAACGAGTGTTGGAAAAAATAGATGCTCTAGTTCCTAGGAAGGGAACATTCATATGCTCAATGCAAGGTGGAGAAATTGGTCAAGGACACTCAAAGGAATGTTCTTTCCACGGGTATAAGGGTGTGTCAAGCTGCAGAGGCTAAGTGATTGCAAGGTTGGTTTCGCAGAATACATGGTCGAAAAGAGGCTTAAACACGAGTCCAAGTGAAGCTTG
This sequence comes from Pinus taeda, assembly GCA_000404065.3. NCBI lineage: Eukaryota > Viridiplantae > Streptophyta > Pinopsida > Pinales > Pinaceae > Pinus > Pinus taeda. The sequence continues at coordinate 102,123 of APFE031037215.1, read as the reverse complement.
CTCAAGGCCAAAAGGTGCAAGTAGTCAATATGCAATGCAACAGTACAACTCAACACAAGGGAGCCTCTAGGGTATATGGCCAGAAAGATAGCGAAGAAGTAGAGAAATGAGGCTTCAATGCACAAGTCATGGTGGGACTAAAGAGGACTCCTGAGCCTAAGAACAAAATTTCAGCATGGGTGCCGAGTGACAACAAGGTACTATCTAGGGCGCCCATGATAAGGTAGGCTTTACCACACAAGTTATGACACCTCTAAGAAAAGAGAAGGTTCTGCATCATATCTTGGTGGGGTCAATCGTAACGCCAAAATGAGAAAGGGAACTGATAAATGCACAATGCAGGTGAGAAACCTAACCTATATGCCAGTTTCGAGAACCAATACCTGTCAGAGCAGATCAACCATACAAATGTCCAAAGGAGAAATCTTCCAAGTTCTGTAGACATAAATAGGAACACTAGAAAAGAAGTTAATACATCCCACATATAAACTTCATATAAAATATTGTGTTATAGAATAAAAAACATGAAAATGTGTACCTTATATATACAATATGGTACAAGGAACCACGCAGCCTTGCATCTTACACATAATAGTTTTGCTAGACAAACCCCTTGCAGGGCTGAGGCCAAGGACTCCTTTGGTAGTCAAAACTCATGGCTTCAAAGAGTTCATCCTATGAAGGCAAATCAAATTCCAATAAATCATGAGAACTACAAGGATCAAAAGAGGGAATTAAGGGGTCCCATGTCCCCATAGGAGAAATCAATCGGTCAACTGCGGGACCAAGTCCTAAGAAGGAAAATAATGGGTCAAAGGATCCTTCTCGGAAGCAATTAAACATTGAGGATTCAATGCCACATAATTCACCCGTGGTGGGGTAGAGTCTACTTGAACACTTGGAACAAACCAAGTGGTGTTCTGCAGTAAATTCAAATTAGGGTGGTGATTATCAGATGCAAGCTGATCAATAGCGACAATATTCCCTTTATGAGGAAAACACATCACTCGAAAGAGTGAAGACACCACAACATTCATCGCATAGACATAATCACACCCAAGTATCATATTAAATTCTAATGAGCGATCAACCACCAGAATATCGATTAAGACAGTCTTCCCACCTTAAGTAATAGGAAATTGAGGAAGAGCACCCATAGATTCACCAGGTCTTCTATCATAGGCTAACAACTGACTATCAGTTGACAACAAATTTGAAGAACCCAAAGCTTTCCAGGTTAAGGAGGATATAATACTTGCAGAGGATCCTTCATCCACCATGCATCGATAGACATTTGTGGAATTAACTCTGACCTTTATTTGGAAAGGTGCAATAGAAGTGTTATAGCTCCAAATCTCACTCTTGATGTTTGTGACGCTGCACTCATGGCCTAGGGCAACCCCTCCTTCCAGACCTAGTCCAAATACTTAAAAAACAATGTTTTACTCGCTATATGCGACATTTCCCTGAGCTAAACGCGTGTGTATGCGGGTTTGTGTATACCCAACCAGCGTATATGTCTTAAAACACTTAAAAAAATTAAATCTCCTTAATTTTAGGTGGAGATCACGGGTTTTACCTGTTGATTATTAGTTCCCATGGCCCAAATTTTCCCAACGAATTCCCAACTAAAAAACTACTTTGGGAGAAGTATAAAAAGACTTCAATGGGAAGGCCTAAAGGGAGGAGAGAATAGAGAGAAAAATCACTCTGTTGAGATTATCCCTGATCAGGTCTGAAGATCGTTGTGCTTCCAGCACTTCCCCATTACAGGAAACCCTTGTTTCCTTGAGTTATGATGTGTTTTCACTAGTTAAGATATCCTTGTGTGAGTCATGGAAGGAGCCTTTTGAAGATTTGGGATTGGATAGATCCAGAGGACGGTTCCACTTGAAGCCAACGAGAGGAAGATTCAGGTGATATCATTATTTACTTTGTTTTAGTTATCTGCAATAAAAAAACACTTGTCTTGTTCTCGAAATCAATCTTCTTCATGCTTATGATGTTGTTATTATGGTTTGCATATGAATCGTTGTTTCAATTGTATAGCTAACTACCTTTCAATATGTTATGAAGTTGATTTTTATATGATGCTTGGTCCATATGCTGCTATGCTTCTTTGAATTGATTGTTTTACAGGTTTAAGGATTGAAAGGAACTCCAAGAGGGTTTGGACCCTGATTGGATCTACCCGAACAAAGGAGCCCAAGGTGCACCTCTCTTGGTGTAGTTTGCTTATTTTAGTATCATGGCTATGTGGAATGCTTGTTTTTTACTGTAGATAACCCCCGCTCTACTAGGGTATTGACCCAAAACCCTAGGGGACTTTATCCCTCAAGGAAGACGAGGATCGACAAGACTATCCCAATCAAAGGAGACACTCCAAGAACTTGGAGGGGGAGCATCCGAAGAAACCAGAATGCCCCCTATACCAGAAGACTCTGTACTAGAAATCAAACAGACTATGTTGTTAGGCACTTCACCCCCCCCAAAAGAGGAGTGTAATCAACTAGAGATTGCACTGGCTCAACCACATTATCAACCAATGGTTGATGAGACTGTTGAGAAACCATATCAGATTCAGGAATAGAAGAACTTTCAGACTCGTACCATATCCTTTGTACCTGTAGAATACAAGGGTACAAATGAGTAAGATGGTCTCCCTTGCTGATCTTACAAGGGAACTTAGGTTTATGACTTCTACGCTTACGTTTCTGATCAACATCCATTCTATTAACATGACTAGCAGTGGTTGGTGGAAATTCCCTAACATGAATTGTAGAGGTTAATGATTCTTTGCTAGTATGACTTGCAGTGGCTAGACTTATGTCCCCAACAAGACTGGAAGCGGCCAAAGGCTCATATCCAATATGAATAGCAGAGGTTGAGGATGAATTGCTAGTATGACTTGCAGTGACTGGACTTGTGCCCCCAACATGACTTGTAGCGGCTGAAGGCTCATCTCCAACATGACTAGTAGAGGTTGAGGATGAATTGCTAGTATGACTTGTAGTGACTAGACTTGTGCCCCCAGCATGACTTGCAGCGGCTAAAGGCTCATCTCCAACATGAATAGAAAAGTTTGATGATGAATGGATAGAATTATTCTTCTTCTTCATCTTCCTCTTTCTCCTCTTTTTGGATCTCTTATTACAAGAGGGAGGAGAAAAAGGAATACTAGATTTCTCTTTACATTCAATCCAGGAATATTCAAAGTGGCCATCAAGGGGGTACCAATGTTTCGAAAGAAAGGAAAAGCACAAGGATCCCCTTTGGGAAGGGTACCTTGGTTGGTTTCCATAGGAATATGGGCCATATCTAACTTATTCGTAGATCCTTCCCTTACGGGAATGTACAAATGACTTTCAAAGGAAGATAGATGCACAATAAAAACCTTTTCCCTTGAGGAGGAAACTCCACAACTTTCAAAAGAAATATCAAAAGAATTTCAAGATTGACAAAGTGGTAGGTCAGTCACTTAGAATCAAAATTCCAAAAGTGGCAAGAATAAAATACCTAAAGCAAACTATATACAAAGAGCAAAGAGCACTTGACTATAAAATCCCTAAAGATACAACCAATCAAGCAACTTCCAAGTATTTTTACTCCAGGTGATGAGGATCGGACACCAAAATACAAGAAAGTGAAGTAAGGGACCTTCCAAAAATATTCTAGGATAATGACGGCCCAAGCCTACTAGCGAAGGTATCATAAGCAGTTATGATGACCTCCAAACAACAGCCTTTGCCAGTGCAAGCACCCAAGCTTCGCAAGGGTACCCTCCAGAAGTACTGTTGAACGTGATGCAACGTCAACCTTAGGTGCCATGGGATTCCCCTACACAGCCATCTATGTGATTCCTAGGAAAGGCAACTATGGATACCAACTCGTATCAAAATCCGGGCGGAACAGTCGTGATGTGGGATCCAATAAGTTGGAGAGGGGGTATCTCTCTTCCTTGTCTTCACTCTCCCTCATACTTAACTCCTAGTCATGGAGCCTTCTCGATCTTTCTAATGATATTGGGTTTCGCTCTTTATTCAACTTTTGTGTTTTGTAATTTGAGTAGCTTTGGAGAGTTAACTATCCACTCACCTAATCCAAGGCCCTAATGAACCTAAACTTGTTGGTGTTTGTTTAATGACAACAATAAAAGTTCTATTTCATTTTATTAACCACTTGATTTTATATAGATGTTGTTTAAGTTAGGGGAAATTACAAGAGTGAAACTGATGATGTTCTTCTGACACAAAAGAAATCAATAGAAAGCTAACTATATGAATGCAATCATTTTCTTTGATGAAAAGTGGTCTCTACTTGGGTTCTACGGAAACTTATACAAAGAAAAATATTTTTCTTTTCTTTTCTGAAACAATCTTCACACGCCCAAAAACTAAAAAGACTAAGAATTCCTTGAAATGCAAACTACCCTAATGCAAGTTACAATGATGATGCAAGATCCTAAACAACCTTACAAGAAAATGCAACTCTTTATAGAAATAATGAGTCAACTTAAAACTGAAGAGTACAAAAATCTGACAACAAATCTCTCTTCAAAGCAAGAAGAACAAATTGTAAAAAACAACAATTCATTTTTCAACAATAAAACAAAAGAAACTGTAAACCAAAAACTTGGAAAAAGAAAAACAAAAGCAACCTTTTTAAAGATTTTTCTTTTAAGGAAACAAAAACAAATTTTTGAAGTCATAAAAGTACTAGTAAAACTCAAAAGATCAATAAATAAGCACAAGAAATCTTTCGATCTTGCAAGTTATAAACTCGAAAATGAACGAAACTAAAACAATAAAGGCTACAACTTGTACAAATTGACCCAAATAGCAGCAAAATATTTCGACAAACTGACCAAAAGGCCAAGAAAGAAATACTTTCAAACTTGTTAAAAAGACTCTCAAAAAGAAAGAAAAACAATAAGTCCACCAAACAAGGGAAAGAAAAGAAAGAGAACTTGAAATCCAGGCTAATAAGGAAATTGAAAACAATTTCTTGTTCTGGCATACCAGAACAACCAAGAATTTAAAAATGAAGCCTTGAACACCAAGATACAAACTACAAACTTACTTAAGAAGCAAACCTAGGCCAAATATTTTTAGTGAGAAAGAGATTTTGAAAAAAAAAGCTTGCAGGAAAAGTAAATTCTCTAGACAACCAATGACCATATAACGACAAAAATCACCAGGCATCAAACCTAACTGGGCAAAAGGATTTAAAAAAATAATCCAAAAACTTGCATATGCGACTATGTAAAGACACAGGAGTGTACACACACGTTTCTAATACAGGAAACTTGCTTACACGTGAGTTTGCTTTACAGAAACTTGCGTGTATAAGCTACTATAAACAAATTAAACATTGTATGCAAAGCTTTATATGGAAAAACAAAAATCAGGGTCTGATCAAGAAGATCAGACTTGATGCCCGGGACACTAATGGACCAAACAATACTATAAAGGCAAGCAATCAAGAAAGTGAACCCTGATTGAGAACAAACAACCCAAACCAGGAATAACAATATTGTTATCCCCAGTGGATTCACTAATTTTGTTGCGGGTGAAACCACCCTAGGGCTTTGGGTTGAGAACCCCAACAGAGCAGAGGGAAAACGTCAATAAGAAATTCTCAAACAATAATAAAAAATCCTTATTCTACTAAATCGCGTAGGAGTGTCCTTACCTAATGTCCTTCGTTTGGTTAGATCTCGCAGGGGAAAACCCACAACATCTCCCAATGTTCTTGAAACCTGAAAATTATTCAAATGGAACATACACAACAGTAGAAACATAAAGAATATACATGATGTTAACTTTAAATCATATAAATGAAAGACTAATTATACATCAATATAAGATTCATAAATGAATTATAACATAAATTTAATGCATAAACACATTTCATATTGGAAACAGAACAAAATTCCTTTTTATTGAAGTAAGATATAGATAAGGTGGAGAAATATGACCTGAGTCCTTCTCCAGCTCCAAGCGTAACCGTCCTCCGGATCCATCCTTTCTCGGCCTTCAGCAATCTTCCTCCATCACCAACATAAGGATATCTCAAGCAAGATGGGGGATATCTATAATTAAGGAAACAAGGGTTTCCAGAAGCTTTGGGGAGTGCAGGAGGCATAGGGATTCTTCAGACTTGATCAGGGATAATCTCACTATAGTATCAATATCTCATACTTTCTCCCCTAAGGCCTTCCCATGGAGGTTTATTTATACCTCTCCAAGTTAGTTTTTTTTTAGTTGGGAAACAGTTGTGCCACGGGAAATAGGAGGTGAGTAACAGGTAAAACCAGTGAACTCCACCCGAAATTAAGGAAATTTAATTTTTTTAAGTGTTTTAACATATGTACATGGGTTGGGTATATGCTGACCCGCGTGTTCAAATTTTTATCACAGGGAAAAGTAGCGAATAGGGAATAAAACAATGTTTTTTAAGATTTTTGATGATCTAGGAGGATTCCATTGATTTAGTTGCATAGGTGTTCAAGTGTCATCGTCAGTGTTTAGTGTTGTCATCAATTCAGTTCAACTTCGATAGTGTTGGTTAGGGATCATGTTGTTCAGGTAATGTTTATGGTTTCATGGCATTTAGTTGATATGGTTTAGCACTTGGTTGTCGACTTGTGTTCATTGACAGTTCCGCCAGGATTTGGTTGACGACATGTGTGTTGTAATTCGCCTTCTCAGGTTTTTGGTGTCGACATGGGTTTTGTCATCCACTCGCCAGGTTCATCATCGACATGGGTGTTGTCCATTTCAGAAGTTTGATATGTCCCAGAGGTGGTTTTGTCGATAAGGTCTCAAGGTGAAAATGTCACAATGTGATAATTGCTTTTGATGTGGTTCATTAAAAAGGGACATGAGCTATGGTATTTTAACTAAGATTCAAAAGCTATGTTAAAATCCTAAAACCTAAACTAAGTCTAAAACAAAATACATTTCCATATGTATTAAGGACTGGTTCGAAAACCTAAGTCCTAATGTTAAACCGAAACCAAACTTAGCTCTAAAACAATGCAAAAAACCCTTGGCCTATGTATAAAACATTACAAACACTACAAAAAAATACAAAACATGGAATGCATCTTGACCGCACGAGTAGCCTAACCGCATCGAAGGTCATGCGATCAATGTATGAAAACCATTCGAGGTATGTGCTGACATTTTTGTAAGATTAACCTTTAGATTTTTAGCCATCATCGCATCAGAAACCGTTGCCATGTGAATGTGCTATGTAAAGCCGTCGGGGTTAGCAGATAACCGCAACCTTAACCATAACAAAAGATTTCGGGTAGTTAACACATGTGAGCACTAGCTACCGAAACCGTCAGGATAGCCGCCAGATGGTAGACCACGGTTAGACTGCCCCGTTCACATGCTGGCAGTAAACCTCCTTCGCCCGGTTAGCTGATCATCAACGATTATGTGGATATCATATGGTATTTTTGGTTTTTTTCACGCAGTTTGGATAAAACAATTAAATCCTATGTAATGAATGCCACATTTGACATTAAACCATTAACCTAAAACCCTGAATCGTACCTTCAAGTCAGCTGATGCATTCCCAAGTTAACCACAGTGGTTATGATGCATCTAATCACCGCATAAATGTACATTTGTAGAATTTTGAAGAGTTAGTGAAGATTTTGAGTGTTTTTGGTACTTGTCATTTAGAGGCTGAGACAGAGAGGCAGTCGGTGTTTTGATCATATCTTGGGCATTCGAAGTCGGATTCAGAAGCCGTAAGAAGAATTGGAAATCTGGTTCAAAGAGATTCCTGGTTACAAAGGTCAAAATTTCTTTTGTGCAAGTTCAGTCTGACAGAATCACTGTGTAATCAACTCCTTCTTTTCATTCCTAATAAAAACAGTCACCCATCTTGAAAGCAGACTGGGAGACATAGTCCATCAGGGATGAACTCCGTCATCAATCTCATTGTCTAGTACAATTTTGTTTTTACAGTATATTACTTTATTTCTTCTGTATCCTAATTGTGTTTAACCAATTGTCGTAAAGTCTTCTTTTCAAGCAGTTTTCCTCGATTTCCGCACTTTCAGTTAACATTCAAATCATAAATGGCTAATCACTTCTACATCAGTTTAAGTAAATGATCATTTTAGATCATATAATTTGGTATCAGAGCAGGTTGCGTTTGTATAATTTGTCATTGAATATTAACCGGGTCAAAGTCGCAACGAGGAGAAGGAATCCTTGAGCAGATCGATCCAGAGATCGGAAAGTGATGAGTATTTCATAGATCGACCATGTTAGGACCTGATGCAGGTGAAAACACTGAAACTAATATGAGTGAAGAACAATTTTAGCAAGCATTCTTGACTATGCAATAGATGTTGGGAGAATTGTACGAAGACAAGAAGGCGAGAGATGAAACTTCTTCTTCAAAGGCATCGAGGAAGGACAAAGGTAAAGGGAAGAATGATAAACCACCTTCACCTCCATGATCTCCATCATCATCCTCTTCTTTTTCTTCTTCGAGAGAAAAATCTGAAACGGAAAAGAATCCTAAGAAAACATCTCTTTTGAAACTTGATGTTAAATTTGAGTTACTTGTTTATGATGGCGAAATGAATCCTGAAAAGCTAGATAACTGGATTAAGCAGCTAGAAGTGTATTGTCGCATTCAGAACATTTCTAATGGTAAAACTAAAATTTAGTTAACTACACTTAGAATGGGGGGAACAACTTTAATTTGGTGGGAAAGTAAAACTCAAACAGATGTAAAGCATAAAGGAAAAGTCATCTCTTCATGGTCTAAGTTTTTAAAATCTCTTAGGAAACAATTCTATCCTTTAGGATACATGCAACGAGCTGTTATTGATTGGCAGCATCTGAGGCAAGGTAAAGGGCAGAGTGTTCAGGATTTTACTCAGGAGTTTAGAAAGAAAGCATTGGCACTTGGTATTTCATTAGATACATGTGAAACTTTGTTAAAATACATCAGCAGTTTACATTCATATTTGCAGCATACTTTATTGATGTTTAATCCTGAAGATTTTGATTAGGTGTGTGTTCAGGCCATACATATTGAATCAGGTGGCAGACCCTTCAATTTTTCATCATAGTCATCCAAAGAGTTGGAAACCAAAGACTACAGTGACAGTGAGGGGAAGAACATTTCGAAGAAAAATAAATCAACGATCGTTCAGAAGGAAAGACCTACTTCTTCTCATTGCCAAAGAATCGGTCATGATGAATCAAAGTGCTGCAAAATTCATCCAGAACTCAAGCCCAAAAAGTTCCTTAAGGAGAAGGATGAAAATAAGGCCATTGCAACAGTCCAGCAAGATCTAGGTTCAGATTCAGGTAATGAAAGGAGAATAACCGCCATGGTTACTACAGGGAAAACGTTTGACACTAGTTCAAGTTCAAAAACTATTGCATCTTCAACAAACATAAATCCTTCAAATGAGGATAAAAGAGTTGAATTGTTTAACATAAGGATAACTTCTAAGCACACAAATATAGATACAATGTTTGACAGTGGATCACAAGCGAATTTAATCTCTTAATATTTAGTTAAAATTTTGGGTTTGGAAACATGGAATGATCCAAGACCTTACCCATTAGGATGGCTAAATAAATCAACTCAAATAAAAGTCACCAAAGAACATCGATTAAGATTTGCCATAACAACTAATTACATTGATGAAGTGGAATTAGATGTGGTTCCAGTAGACATATGTGGAGTTGTCTTAGGAAGTCCTTATCTTTATGATCATGATGCAGTATTTTACAGGAGAGAACATAAATATTACCTCAAGAAATATGGGGTTGAATTTATTGTTAGGGCACATCAAAGTAAAAATAACTTGAATTCAGTTAATGTTAATCAGATGAAGCGATTAATAAGTTCAAACAAGAGGTTTGTAATCATGTGTGTAAAGGATCAACATAAGAATCAACATGATTCTTGTTTAAGTTATGCAACTCAGCTTAAATATGGTTTGATTAAAGAGATAGAAACTTGTTCAGTTCTATGTAAAACCAAACATATTATTCATAAGCAGGGAATACAACATGAGTTACAGTTTATGCCTAAAGCTCCTCTTCCTAATGTCAGAATGAATCAATTCAGTTTAAGTTTGAAACTTAACAGTTGCAAGGATACATGTCAGTATTGGGGAAGTCAGTGTTCAATTTCTCTTTTATTGTGTCGCCATTTCATGTTTCAAACAGTTTGGAAACCTCTTTTCAAGTGGAGAGGAATCCTATTTGTTTTCATATCAAAGCCTTTTCTAAAGCAGTGTCAAAATGTCTAAGGGAAACTTATACATCAGGGGAAAGTGCTAATCAATGGAAACATCATGTAATAAATGAAGGAAAAGTGATTCAAACAAATCAACAACTAAATCAATACTTTCAAAGGCAAACTAAGTTGCAACAAATTTCACCTTAGAGTTGGATAGGTTCATTGCAGCAAGTTCACTTAGTAAACAGGAAGCAGGAACACATGTGTAATCAAGTAGTTGGTTTGATGTCAAGAATATCTTTGATTGTCTCTATCATTCCGCAAAATAGATTGTTTATACATGTTGATGGTATTAAACAACATCCAATAGAGACTGTTTTCAAAGATTATGAATCACTAACTCATGGCTTGTCATGGAAAGAATTCAAACACCATGTTCACAACAAGTTGTTTGCCCATCGTTGAAAGTTGTTCATACTGTGGATGGATGGAATAGGTCACTGACTCGAAAAGTGCCATGGTCAGCATCATCAAGGTCATCACTTGTAGGTCATTGATTGAATGTATTGGTACATCGTCAGATGAAGGTGGAAAGAGAGAGAGTTTTACCCTCATCGATTATTTGTTTTGTCAAACTTTTGCAGTCCAAAAGCTTTCAAGTGGAGAGGAATGATCTAGGAGGATTCCATTGATTCAATTGCACATGTGTTAAAGTGTCGTCGTCATTTTAGTTCAACTTCGATAGTGTTGGTTATGGATCAAGTTGTTCAGGTAATGTTTATGGTTTCATGGTGTTCAGTTGAGATGGTTTAGCGCCTGGTTGTCGACTTATGTTCATCGACAGTTCCGCCAGGATTTGGTTGACGACATGTGTGTTGTCATTCGCCTTCTCAGGTTTTTGGTGTCGACATGGTTTTTGTTATCCACTCGTTAGGTTGATCATCGACATGGGTTTCGTTCGTTTCAGAAGTTCGATATGTCCCAGGGGTGGTTTCGTCGATAAGGTCTCATGGTGAAAATGTCACAATGTAAGAATTGGTTTTGATGTGGTTCATTAAAAAGGGACATGAGTTATGGTATTTTACCTAAGATTCAAAACCTATGTTAAAATCCTAAAACATAAACTAAGTCTAAAACAAAATACATTTTCAAATGTATTAAAGACTAGTTTGGAAACCTAAGTACTAATGCTAAACCTAAACAAAAACTAGCTCTAAAACAATACAAACAACCCTCGGCCTATGCATAAAACATTACAAACATTATAAAATAATGCAAAACACATACCACAGCATGACTGCATGGGCAGCCTAACTGCGTTGGAGGTCATGTGATCAATGTCTGAAAACCGTCAAAGGTATGTGCTGACAGTTTTGTAAGGTTAACCGCCAGAGTTTTAGCCATCACCGCATCAGAAACTGTTGCCATGTGAACGCACTATGTAAAGCCATCGGGGTTAGCAGATAACCGCAACCTTGGACATAGCAGAAACTGTCCAATAGTTAACACATGTGAGCGCTAGCTACCGAAACCGCTGACCATAACCGTTGGGATATCCACTAGATGACAGACCACAATTAGACTGCCTCGTTCACATGTGGGTGGTCAACCTCCTTTGCCCAGTTAGCTGACCATCAACAGTTATGTGGCTATCATATGGTATTTTTGGGTTTTTTCATGCATTTTGGATAAAACAATTAAATCCTATGTAATGAATGTCACATTTGACATTAAACCATTAACCTAAAACCCTAAATCATACCTTCAAGTCAGCTAATGCATTCCCAAGTTAGCCATAGTGGTTATGATGTATCTAATCACTATATAGATGTACATTTGCTGAATTTTGAAGAGTTAGTGAGGATTTTGAGTGTTTTTTGTACTTGTCATTCAGAGGCTGAGACAGAGAGGTGGTCAGTGTTTTGATCATATCTTGGGCATCTGGAGTCGGATTTGGAAACCGTAGGAAGCATTGGAAAGATAGTTCAGAGAGCTTCCTGGTTATAGAGATCAGAATTGCCTGTGAGTAAGTTTAGTCTAGCAGAATCACTGTGTAATCAACTCCTTCTTTTCATTCCTAATAAAAACAATTGCTCATCTTGAAAGCAGACTGGGAAACGTAGTCCATCAGGGACGAACTCCGTCATCAATCTCACTGTCTGGTATAACTGTGTTTTTACAGTATATTGCTTCATTTCTTATGCATCCTAATTGTGTTTAATCAGCTATTGTATAGTCTTCTTTTCAAGCAATTTTCCTCGATTTCTGCACCTTTAGTTAACATTCAAATCATAAATGGCTAATCACTTCTACATCAGTTTAAGTAAATGACCATTTCAGATCACGAAAGCACTACTAAAACTCAAAAGATCAATAAATAAGCACAAGGAATATTTCAATCTTGCAAGTTATAAACTTGAAAATGAACAAAACTTGAACAATAACGACTACAACTTGTACAGACTGACCCAAATAGCAGCAACATATTTTGATAAACTGACCAAAAGGCAAAGAAAGAAATACTTTCAAACTTGTAAAAAAGACTCTCAAAAAGAAAGAAAAACATTAAGGCCACCAAACAAGCGAAAGCAAAGCAAGAGAACTTGAAATCCAAGCTGATAAGGAAATTGAAAACAATTTCCTGTTCTGGCATACCAAAACAACCAAGAACTTCAAAACAAAGCCTTGAACACCAAAATACAAACTAAAAACTTGCTTAAGAAGCAAACATAAGCCAAATTGTTTTAGTGAGAAAGAGATTTTGAAAAAGAAAGCTTGTAGGAAAAGTAATTTCTCCAGACAATCAATGACCATATAACAACATAAATCACCAGACATCAAACCTAACTAGGTAAAAAGATTTGAAAAAATAATCCAAAAACTTGCATATGCAACTGTGTAAAAACATAAGATCATGCACACACGTTTCTAATACAGGAAACTCGCATATACATGAGTCTTCTTTACAGAAACTTGTGTGTATATGCTACTTTAAATAAAGTAAACAACATATACAAAGCTTTATATGGAAAAACAAAAATCAAGGTCTGATCAAGAAGATCATACTTGATGCCTGGGACACTAATGGACCAAACAATACTGTAAAAGCAAGCAATCAAGAAAGTGAACCCTGATAGAGAACAAACAACCCAAACCAGGAATAATAAGATTGTTATCCCCAGTGGAGTCGCCAATTCTGTTGCGGGTGAAACCACCCAAGGGCTTTGGGTTGAGAACCCCAATAGAGTAGAGGGCAAACCTCAACAAGAAATGCTCAAACAATCATTAAAAATCCTTATTCTACTAAATCGTGTAGGATTGTCCTTAGCCGATGTCCTTCGTTTGGGTAGATCCCACAGGGTGCAAACCCTCAGCTTCTCCCAAAGTTCCTGAAACCTGAAAATTATTCAATTAGAACACACATGACAGTAGAAACATAAAGGATATACATGATGTTAACTTTGTTTGTTTGTTTTGTTTTGTTTTGTTTTTTGTTTTTTGTTTTTTGTTTTTGGTTTTGTTTTGTTTTTTTTTGTTTTGTTTTGTTTTGTTTTGTTTTTTGTTTTTGTTTTTTGTTTTTGTTTTTGTTTTTTGTTTTTTGTTTTTTTGTTTTTTGTTTTTGTTTTTTGTTTTTTGTTTTTTTGTTTTTTGTTTTTGTTTTTTGTTTTTTGTTTTTTGTTTTTGTTTTTGTTTTTTGTTTTTTTGTTTTGTTTTGTTTGTTTTGTTTTGTTTTTGTTTTGTTTGGTTTGTTTTGTTTTGTTTTTGTTTTGTTTGGTTTGTTTTGTTTTGTTTTGTTTTTGCTTTGTTTTTGTTTTGTTTTTGTTTTGTTTTTTTTTTGCAGTTGGAAAACAGTTGGACCACGGGCAATAGGAGGTGAGTTACAAGTAAAACTCGTGAACTCCACTCGAAATTAAGGAAATTTAATTTTTTTAAGTGTTTTAACATATGTACCCGGGTTGGGTATATGTTGAGCCACGTGTACAGACTTTTATCACAGGGAAAAGTATCGTATAGGGAATAAAACACATTTTTAAAGATTTTGGACTAAGTCTGGAAGGAAGGGTTGCCCTAGGCCATAAACAGAGCATCAAATCTACCAGTGGTAAATGGTGTTATAACAACTGTCCTTATTTTCCAAATGAAGGCCTTAACTCAGGAACAACAATGGCCATTTGCTGTTTGAATTCATTATATTTTTGGTGGGAAGCTTCCCATCTGACAAGGATCATGTCAGCTTGTTGAGTGAAGTCTTCAGCTTGTGTTGGACATTAATTCGGCTGGCTTTTTACTCTGAAGACGGTCCCACTGTTCTTAACTATTGTTGCAGACTTCTTTCATAGCCAGAGCCTGTAGTCGGACCCGTGGATGCAGGTCTCTTATTAGCTTTTTGGTTTTCTACGATTCTTCTTTAATCTGATAAACCTATGCTTGAATGGCGCCGATATGCTTGTCAATATTCTAGAATTGGTTGGAATCCATGCGGTCTTTGCTACTGGAAAATAGTATATGTGGCTGCTCTCCATAGGGTACAGTAAATGATTCTACAATGCAAGGCTTCCTTACCAATCGTGAACTCTATCCATTAGGGCATACCCGTCTGCTAGTGCATCAGTGAGTGCTTGCTTCTTGGCTTCCACCTCACCGATCTTTCCATCTATTATTCTAGCATATATTTCAACTGGGTCTGGCAACACTAATCTTCCTGTTTCTAGCTTCTTCTTCATATTAGCGTTGGTTGCCACTAGATTTGAACATGTTGCTTGAATGTGGTCTCAACAACTCACTAGTGTGTAGGCTGTAATGTCCTTTGGAGGTTTTGTATTGGCATCTGTGATCGTCATCCATAGTGACTGAAACTTCTCTGTTACCTGATCAACTTGCGCTTGCAATTATGTATTTTCTTGTTGCAGTTGATCTCTTTCCTCTGTTACTTCCTGCAGCTGCTGCTTTTGCTGCTCGTGCTCCCTCGCCAGATCATCATTTATTATTTTAGCTATTTTCACCACTTGAATAAATGCGAATAGTTGTGCTGAGGACTAGTGCTGTAGAGTGTCAGCATGCGTTGTGCTTGGTTCTCAAATTTTTTGTTGAATTGTCAGAGCGTTGGCAATGGATTTCTCAAAATGGGAGGTGAGAGAATGAACTGGCTATGATTGTGGGGTGAAATGGGGAGTGGGAGGAATGATATTAGGGTTAGGGACCACCAAGAAACTTATAGGGAATAATGAATGGTACAGTTCGCCCCACCTTTCTTGTGGAAGGGTTGTGGTTGGTCCTTTTTCCTAGAGTGGGTCTGACCCAAAAAGTAAAGAGACTAGTGAGGTATGTTGGGTGCAACTGCCAGAGGTGGCCCTCTAAACTACTCTGCCGAATCAACCTCCATATTTGCAGTCAATAATCATTTTCCAGAGGGGATGGTTTTCGACAGGGTTGCAGAGGTGAAGGCCGTGTGGGGAGAAGATTCCCACAACTGAGGTGGAATAGTAGGGTATTTGGGGGAATTTCCTCAGTAATAGGGGATGCCGAGACTAATTGTCTGACCTCATCAGTAGGGTCGACAACATGAATTGCTGGGGTATTTATCGGCTTCTTAATTGTTGGGCTCCTAACTACTCTTTTCTTTTTGGGTTTCAGAACAGTTGGCTGAGATGGGGTTCTAGCACTCCCAGTGGGGATTTCCATAGCCAATAGAGTTGTAATTATTGGTGAAAACATAGTAGAACCTTGAAATTGCATGGGATTGTTAGCCTCACCTGAGTTCTCATCAAAGCTTGCAAGCGTTTACCTTATCACAAACATTTTTTGTTCCATTTGTAGTACCAATGGGTGTATATCATCTTCAGCTAGCCTCTTTCTGCTGCTTCTCCTGCTTACAACTATGGCTTTAATCTTCCAAACAAATATCGGTACTTTCCCTCTGTAATTTCGCAGGCGATCTTCGGCCATGATCCAATTTCGCTATGGAGTGTTGCTTCAGTCAATTTTTTTCTTTTTTTGTAGCCTCATATTGAAAGTGTTGCAATGGACACACCGAGGACAAAGGTAAGTGTGCCTATGTGAGGATCCAAACCAAATTTCTTCGGATAACTCATCTAGAAGTGATTTGGGTATTCTCTCTGCCGACCTAATTATAATCAACATCAGTTCATACCATTCAGTGAAAGCTACCACATTAATTTCTTTACTGCTCAGGTCCCCTGAAGCTATCGAGGGCTTTGACTGGAGTGTTAATGGCTGTCCTTCATTAATCTGCATCATCTCCCTCCCCCTTGGTGGCCACCATTTCCACATCGCGAGAGACATCAATATGTATCCAAACAAGAAATTGGTACTCCGCTTGTAGATATCTTCACATGCTTCAAAGAGCTCATTTAGTAAGAAGGTAGACTAGTTGACCACTTCTCCATTGTAGCAGTGCTCCACAACCGAAATTGTGTCTAGAGTGCATTTGTTTCTTGTGAAGTGTCTCATGGTCTTGCCTGCTATGATTTAGCAGGCGAACCTTATCTCAATTTTTCTGATCATGTCAATTTTGGCTCCCCTTCCGCCGTGCTTCCTTCCATATTGTTCATAATAATCATCTTCTCCCTGCTTCTTTGCTCTTTTTGTGCCTGCCTGGAACACTATGTTCACCGAATTTCCTCTTGCTGATAGCCCTGTGAGACGATGAATATCATCTACATGAATTGGGTAATTCTTGTTAAGCCACAAGGATCCCCCATGCATTCTGTTGCCTAGTAATTTTGTACACTTCATTGCAACTAGTTGAGTGTCGAAGACCGATAAACTTCTCAAATTAATCAGTGTCGACCTCTGTAAGCCTCTGAATTCCTCTTTTACTCTCACTATTCTGGTGCCATGTTCCTTATGAATTTCTTCTGTATAGACCTCCCTTTTCAGCGTTGGAAACTGGAAATAATCAGTAAGGTCATTGTCAACCAAGGTAGATTTGTCATATTTTCCATATAGTTTTCTAGCAGTGCAATTCTCTCATCTAGTTTATCCTCTAGGGCTGAAAGAATTCCCTTTGCCATTGCTCTGTGTCTCTGATAGACAATATTCACTTGAGGCTTCAAACTTCCATGCTTTTACTTTTGCTTTTCTTCAAAGCAGAATTAGAGTTTATCTGCTACCTGCACTTGAAATTCTATAGCTTCCTGCATTATCATGCAAATTAAGTAGCCAGACTTGACACGATGTTTCCTAACTGGACTTTGGAAACTAAATACTATGACAAATTTCCCCATGTATCCTAACCGTGCTTTGCCACTATCGACTGACCTAGACTTGACATTTCTGACATGGACTGGGGAAGGATAGAGTGGGCCGCATGGCTTATTAACTTTGCCGTAATGGAGGGTATTTATTAGCTAAATTTGTTCCTAATGGGAAAAGATTTTATGGCTTCCACTTGACAATTTCATTATTAGTTACTTATTATGGAAATGAATACTCATGCGGCAGAAAGGATGGACAAGCATGTGACTATTAAGACTAAAAAAGGGTTTGCCTACGTGTGACTTAAAAACTAGAAAAACGTCTGCATACAAGTGACTATTAAGTATACCTATCCCCCTTGACCACAAATGGGTTGCGGTATCATAACATTTTTGTCGCAACCTAATTGACACTTTTTCTTATTCTTGCTAAAAGATGATAAAAGACACAAAGTTGAAATGAATATTGAAATTACTTGGCTAACTTTTATTGACTACTACCTACTTGCGGGCTCATTTCTGAGACCCCTTTAACTTGGTAGTGTATTCATTGGCATGCGGAATGGCTTCAGGCATGCGTCGTTTACCCAACCTTGTAGCATTTATCCATCTAGTTGTACCAACCTTACTGCTCCGAAATCTTTGATTTCTGCAACTATAAATGGGCCCAGCCAGTGCATCTACAATTTAGCCAGGAATTTTTGGAACTTGTTGCCGTATAATAATGTGTGATCTCCAACTTTGAATGTCTTCCTTCTGATATGCCTGTCATGCCAAGATTTTTTCCTTCTTTTCTCTACTGACTGATGAAATTCGGCTAGGAATCTAGATTCATCAAGTTCCATTAGTTGATTCAGTCTTTCTCTTAATGCTATATCATCTATCATCTTTGTTTCTTGAGAAATAAACATGCTGAGAAATATGAACTCTGTTGGGACTACTACTTCCTTCCCATATATCAGCTGAAATGTTGTTTGTTTATGAAGTCTTTTCAATGTTGTTATGTATGCCCATAGAGTTGCTGGTACATGCTTGTCCCAGTTGTCCCTGTTAGATAATACAATTTTCATGAGACCTTTCTCCAATATTTTATTGAATGCTTCAATAGCCCCATTGGCCAGTGGATGGTATGGACTACTTTTATGATGCTGAATCATAAATTTCTTGAGAAGAGACTTAATGGTTTCATTAATAAAATGTGTTCCTTGATCACTTGTTAGGCTTTTTGGGCATCCAAATCTTGAAATTATATTTTCAAAAATGAACCTTGCGTCAGTGTCGGAAGTACAGTCTTTGATTGGTGCTTCTTATGCCCATCTTGTGAGATATTCTGTGGTTGTTATTATGTATCTTGCGTGTGGATGTCACGCTAGTGGTGTTATGGGTCTGATGAAATCTATTTCCCATTTCTTGAAGATCTGCACTATATGAACTGGGTTTAAGGGGGGTTCATCTCATCGAGAAGGATTTCCAGCCCTCTGACATATATCAAAATTCTTAGCATATTCCTTATAATATTTGTGGAGGGTTGGCCACCATAATACTGCATGCAATATCTTCCTTGCAGTGGCTTTTCCTCCTACATGGCCTCCCGCGACCCTAGTGTAACATTCCTAGAGCACATCTTCTATTTCATTTTAAAGTATGCAACGTCTCAGGACATGATCCAAACCCATCTTATAGAGATGTCTTGTGATTAGTTGATAGTCTGCTGCCCTTACTATTAGATGTCGCTTCTGCGTTGGTGTATACCCCTCTGGATAGTGCCTTGTTGTTAATAGCCCAACAATTTCTTCTAGGTAGTTTGAAATTACTTCTATTCTAAATAAGTTAGCATCAGGTAGTTGATCATCTAATTAGATTTCATTCTTTCCAGTCTCCAGTCGTGATAGATGATCCCACGCCATATTCATTCTTTTTGGTTTGATGACTACATCGAAAGTGAATTCTTGGAAGAGTAATAACCAACGACATATTCTACCTTCTAACACTGGTTTGTTCACTAAATACTTTAGTGATGAATGATCTGTGAAAAATTTGAATGGAACTCCCAACAAGAAATGCTTGAATTTCTGCAGAGAGTAGACCATGGTCAGTGCCTCCATCTCTGTTGTCGTATAGTTCCTTTTTGCAGTTGACAATTTCCTGCTGGCATAACACACTAGGCGATCGATATTTCTTTCACATGGTTGCATTAAGACTGTTCCTAGCGTGATCCCTGACACATCAATATGTACATGAAATATTTTGTTCCAATGCTTCCTGACAGTTCTCCGTCCAATTGAATACTTCCGTCCTCTTCAGTGACCTCTCCATCAAGGCTATAATTGATGCATAATTACTAATGAACTGCTGGTAACACCCTGTATGGCCTAGAGTGGACCGTAGTTGCTTTACATTGTGTGGTGTTTCCATGTTAACAATTATTGAAACCTTTGCGGGGTCTACGCATACTCCGCCTTTGCAGACAATATGGCCTACAAACGTTCCAAATGGAACTGCAAAAATGCATTGCTTTAGGTTCAAGGAAATTTGCAACTGTCGGCATAACATGACCCTTAGTAAGCTTGTGTGTTTCTTCAGAAGACTATATACTATCCAGTCATCCATGTACGCTTCTAGGAACCTGTGAATATAGTCTCAGAATGCAGCTATAACAATCCTTGAGAAGAGAACAAGTGCATTCTTCAAACCGAACAACATTACATGGTAAGAATATGACTCCCATTTGGTGGTGCGTTATCTTCCTCTTGTCCTCTTGTGCTATTTGGACCTGATGGTATCCTAAGAATCCATCCGTGAATGGATATGCTTCATTTCCCACTACATTGTCCAGGACTTCATCGCTAAAAGGTGTTGGAAAGGGATCTTGCACACATGCATTATTTAGACTTAGATAGTCAACAAAGACTCTAACCTCTGCCGCATCTTTCTTGTTATGTATGACTATCAGACTGATCCATTCCACTTCATCTACCGGAAATATAATCCCAGCTTCAAACATTTTTTCGATCTCCCTCTTAACCTTTTCTTTCACTCTTGCATTTAACCTATACAGCTCGTGCTTCACTGGATAGGCATCCAGCTTCAAAACAATCTTCATCTTCCCTATGTCCCTTTTATTCCTTTTAGCTCCACTACCGATGTTTGGAACAAGTCTTGATATTCCTACAATAGGTCAAAAATCTCTTTTCTCGTCTATTCATCCCAATAATCTCCCACAGATGCCATCTTGGGTTTATCTTCTATTCCAATATTTTTCTTTCTGAATTTCATCGGTAGTAGGTGTGTGACTTCTCCTGTGGGACTTTCTTGTATATCCCTTTCCCCTTTTGTTTCGTCAAAGGTTAGATGTCTTAATTCTTCTAACTCATCTTCATCTAGTTCTACATCCACCTTGTCGCAGGCCATATATTCTGGAGAACCTTTGTCATAAAGATATTGTAAGAACTTTTCATCAACGCAACCTTCACATAACTATCTTAGGGTGAACAAGATTCTTTTAATTTCATATAAGGTCTCAGTCATGCATTGCTCATCATCCCTCAATGAGAACCTTTTGACGAATTGAGTAGCCACAGTATCCCAATCCACGGTTTGTTTACAGAGCTCTTCTTGCACGTACCAAGCTTGCGGGATGGTACCTAGGGTATGTATAAATACATGCACCCAAAGTTCTTTTGGAATCCTTTCTCTTCCCAAATTTCTATGTAGGCCTCTAAGTGCTTCTTAGGATTTGGATTACCCCTATATCTCATTCTATCTTGCGTGCGATCTTCTTCATGACTGAACCTCTCTCTCATGGCTTTCTTTATAGTTTCTCATTCACGTAGCAACTTGCGGTATGTCCTCCACCACCTTTCTGGTGTGGTGTAACACGATATCCAACAATGGGACCTTGTGGTCTTCCCTTACTTCTCTGTCTAATTTTTTTAAGAAAATGTACACTAGTTCAATACCATGGAATTTGGGATAATCACTTACCTCTGCCCCTATCCGATTTATCCTGCCTATCGTCGCGTAATGTCTGGTATCGAGTTCATATCCCCCTTGCTGCCATGCATCCCATGTAGCTTCTGAACCAGCTTCTAACCTCTGAATACTCCTCCACTTGACAGATCCTCCTGCTGTAGGGTTTATATAATCCTCTCTCTTACCTGTTGTTAATGTGTATAGTTGTTCTATAATTCCCGGCTTGTCCCTGTCATCTACAGGTTCCATGAATGTGGGTCCTTAATATGGGTCCAAGGGCTGTATCACCCTCATTCCTTATACTTCAATGATCATTAGTTCTTTCTTTAGGTCGATGACAACATAGTTTTCATAGGCCCAATTAAACCCAAGGAGTGTTGGATATGGGTCCTTATCACACATTATGTCAATTATTTAGAATTCAGTGTATGTCCTTACTCTTTCCACATCCACCTCTACGTTTTTCAACCTTCCAATAGGTAGGATACAATATTGATTCACCATTCTTAATTGTATTCGTGAATGCTTTAGTTGCAACTTCCCCATCGCATCCCATGTTTTCTTAGGCATGATGTTTACATCCGATCCTAGGTCCAGCATTGTGTCTTTGATTTGGAATCCTGCAACTTGGGCATTGATTTGGAATTCCTTTTCGCTTCTCTTTTTTTTTCTCTGCACTCTTCTTGTATGTCTTTCTGGTAAGTTGGCAGATGGAAGTTCCACTTCCTCTTCTTCTTCTGGAAATGCTTGTTTTAAACTTTTGCGCATTTCTTTCAGCATGTGCTCATCATCAATGATCAGTAGAAATAACTTAAACTATTCTTCTATTGGGTGAGCATTTTTGAGCGAGTGATTATTTTATTTCTGTTTCTCCTTTATCTGAGTCATCCCTTCAAACAATTTAGCTGCCTCTTGATAATACTATTTTTGTTGCAAAGGCTTGAATGATTTCTTTGGGGTTGTGGCATTGATGATTGAGGGTGGGTCCACTGTACCCTGATAATTCCTGGTCTCCTTTCTAGCTCTTGTAACTATATTTATATTAGTTACGGGAAGCGTGTCATTTGTACGATGTGCAACGTTAACTAGGCTAGCCCCTCTCTGTCTAGTCCTTTCCTACCACTTTGCGATGAGCTCTGGGCAATCCTCCATGGCGTGTGTATTGATTCTGCATTGTGAATACCATGACCTCCTAGGGAGTGGACATTCTTGGTGACATGCTCCACTTGTTCACAGTTGTAGCACCTTACGGGACCTCTTCCTCCTCTCCCATTTCCTCCCCATCCTCCCCTCTTCGACTCATTGATTCTGAATGTCAACTTGTCTAGCCGTTCTGATAAAGAATCCAATGCCCTGCACTGGTCAATGTGATGCATTGTAGATGCAAAAAACTCACAATAATTGTTATTAAGGATGGTGGAGTGCTTTTTTAATATTGGACACATCCATGATAGATGTTCGTACATCTTACAAATTTCACAATAGTCTTGATTATTCTATCTATGGAAAGCTCCTTGCGCCCCTACCACCGCAACTCCTACTGTTGGTGGGGTTCTTGATGGTCCTACAATCCCCCCTAAATGGTTAATTCCCCGTAACCTTGGACATTCTGTTGCAACATATCCCTCCACCATGCAGTGTGTGCACCATACATTGGGTCTAGCCGATTGAACTAGTTGTAGATCCTTCAATTTCTCCATTAAGGTGGCAATATTATTTTGGAGGCCCATAATTAACGAATCCTGCAATCCTACCACCCCCCCGATATTCATGCGGGTATCCAACCATGGAATCTAGACATGATGCTTGTTCTAAAGCATCTTGGAGAGTCATGATCTTCTGTTGCGTTAATGACATTCTTGTAAAAGCGCCTTGATGAACCAGTCTCTCTGATGATTAGGATCTAGGGTGTAAATCAACTTAGCAATAACATGCTTAAATATTTGCATTAGTTCCCAAGCAGTTTCACATTCTTTATTCTTGATCTCCCATAGCTCCAATAACCCTTACTAGTAAGTTTGAGGTACTTTGAATTCTTGCACAAACCCTCTCTTGATGTCATATATTGTGGGATTCAGGTTCTGTTCTACCCATTTTATAAACCAACGCAGTGCTTTCTCCCTCAGTGTGGTATGGAATTAAACTGATTTAGCATTTTTTGGTGTCTGACATGCTCTCCATGCTTCATAGAGATACTAGTGTTGTTCTACGTCTTCATTTCCTCTACCCACAAACTCTGGGTATTTGGTGAAAGATACCACCATGTTTATTTGAGTATGCACCAAGAACACAAATCCTTTGGTTCTGGGCTGTTGAGATCCTTACAGTCCCAGATTACTAATACTACTAATTCCCCTGTTGTTTACTGTATTGAAACTGGCCTTATATTTCTCATGTATACTATGTACTCATATCGCTTTAGCTAATTTAGCAACAATTTTTTTTTTTTGTTTTTGGATTATAGTAAGGCACCAATGGAAGGTTGGAAGGGATACTACTTATACATTGGGGATATTTCTGCTGACCTCTTGCGGATGTTTCATCTTTGGAAAATAACCTTCTCATGACGTTACCCATTTCCTCTTCACAAACATATGTTCCTTTGCTATCTTTCCTGCAATCTATAAGGAAGGATCCTCTTTATTAATTTGGTTTCTGTCTTTTCGATCACCATTCTTATCTTGTCCTACATCTTCTTTTACTCTCCCTTCCTCTTCTGAGCTCCCCGACATGACTCCTACTTGGTGGGGTCCCATTTTCTCTTCTTCAGAGTTTGAACCACTCTCGCTTGCCACTTGTCAGCTAACAATGCTCTCCTCTGTGCCCTAACGTCTCTGGCTTTCTGCAACCCTTCTATGTCCATTCCTTCAGAAACATCTCTATTCCCCAATAGTAGCATCCTCCCTTTAGGTCCTTCCCCTAGTAATGGGGTTTTACACTACCATCATTGATATAGATGAGTGTAGCAGTCCTTATTCTACCACGAACATCTTAATCCACAATGACACTTCCCTCACCAACCTTCCTCTTAACCCTGACTCAAACACTGCTTCTGCCCTTGAAAAGGATTGATAATTCATTGCGACAATCTCGACTATGTACCCCTCCATTGTAGTCTGTAACCAAAAGTCAACTACCCTTGTCAGATCACTGTCTAATTGCCGAAGTGATACAAGGTCTAAAGGAGTCCAGTCGCGATGATATGACGTCATTCCCTCTGATCAACTCTGCACTTTTAGCCTTCTTAGCGAATTCTACAAGTATTTTTGAAAATTGCGCCAAAAGATCTCGTACTGATCACTAGCACGCTCAACATACAAAGTCTCCCTACTCACTTTGGAAATTGATTGGCCCCTTTTAGTAGCTTGTTCTACTATAAATTGATCTACTCTTTTATTCCACCAATCTCTAATCTCTTTCTTGAATATCCTCAACACCATATTCCAAACTAGTTCTTATAAATTTAGGTCCCAACAACGGAACCATTTATTAGCACGAAAGTGACATCAGGGGAAGACCTTGGGTTCAAGCACAGGCCAACAATGGTCTGTTGTAGTCTAGGACAATGCTAACATTTTCACCTTACCCGACGGATAAGGAGTCTCAGTCGAGGCATTTCGCAACTAGAAGTAAGAAGGGTTCAACATAGGGTCAGGGATATATCAACCATTAGTCTATAAGTGACTTTATGCATATACTTAGGCTAACATTATATTACTTGTTTCAATGAATCTACCATGTGCATAGACTTGTAGTGCATTCAAAATTTTAATAGGTCCATATAACATAAGCAAATACATACATCATACCAAGAAACTAGTCCAGTTCTTCATTCATCTTGATTCAACAGGATAGCAGTACATAATAGATTGGAATCAACTACAAATAACTATATGAAATACTCAATTACATGACCTGACTGCCTGCAACAGGCTTATGCCGCTTCTCAACTACTTCTCCAGTCTTTAGTTCAGAAGCTCTGAGTGATCGCATCCTCCTCGCTTCTTGTCCATGACTAGAACACTACCACCAACCCATCAAGCCTCAACCAACCCCTTTCTCCTTTTGAATTAATCCTTTTGTATTCCTTCTGCAGCTTCCATTCCTAATTCCTGCTTAGTTGTTCCTTTCCTTGGCTGCCTCTCGTTTGACTTGTCTGCTCAGCTTCCCTTACTTTCTACTGACACCTCGCCGCAACCATCCTGCAACTACCTATTCCTGTCTTCCACCCAAATTGTCTTTTCCGCAACCTTACGATTGTTGCCACCACCTGTTTCCTCTTATTTGTGTTAGGATATTCCGACACATAGGAAATAGTTAAGTATAACTTGGTCTAGTGTAGAGTTAAGTATAGTGTGTTTCTTTACTATGTACTTTTGTAATTTACAATCCAATGGTCACAGTATGTTCTAGACTAAAGTTATTTGACGGTTCATTCTCTCCTCGGTATTACTGACACTTGATTTGTGACTTAACACCCGATTCGTCCATGATCTCTATTTAAACAGAATGAAGGGTCATTTGTAAGGTGACAGTTCATGAGAGAAACTTATGTAAATTTTATTTCTTCTATTAAGAAATTGCCTGAAGTGGCTGTGTTGGTTCAGACCATGGACTATTTCCCTCTTTGAGGGTTTTAACCACGTTAAAAATACTGGTGTATTGATCTGTGGTCTGTTTGTGAGTGGTTTCCTTTGGTGTTCTATCTAAGGAACTTACTATGTAAATTCCTACATGGTATCAAATCTATTTGAGAGTCACATCCGTTGGTGATCCAAATCGAAAAGCTAGTACAACTGCATCCGAATGTCATTTCCTATATCCACTGTTTTTGACTACTCTCAGGACGAGAGGTATGATCTATTGTGTTAGGAGCATCTATTCTAGTGAGGAACCCCTTTGGTTTCATGTGAAAAGGCTTCTAGTAGCCCTAGCTACGTTATTTTTAAGATCTGAAGGAATACAGTCTTTATTTGCAATTTTAGTTATTCATCTCTTTGTTTATTTCATTTTATTTAGCTCTCTATTTTTTTATTACCGGATCTATACTTTTCACTTTTGCGTATGCTCTTTGCCTCGCGACTCTATGCGATCTAGGAAAATTAGAAACAAAAAGGAAGGATTTTTCTCATGTGTATGCTCTTTTCCATCACGCCTTAGTGTGATCTCAGAAAATCAAAAACATTGAGTAAAATATTTAGTTTCTGGTGAAAGCTAATTTCAAGCCGTAAGGTTTAGTTTTTTTTTTTTACATATCCGTGTTGGGTTGTATGTTTTTTTTTTTTTTGGTAGGAAAAAGGGTTTTTTCAAGTAAGCACACACTCCAAAGCTTCAGTGACTAGAAAAAAAAATATTTTCCAAAAATTACTAACCTTTTAATCTAGCTCACTTGGTCCAAAGTTACTTTATGAGAATAGAGGTCTTGGGTTCAAGTCTTTTTTTTTGTTGAGTTACTTTAAAAAAAAAAATAGATAACTTATGTTTTAAAGTTACTTTATGTAAAAGTGTTCTCACCCATTATAAAAAGTGACTCACTTATAATTCTAAAGTCCCTTTATCTTTTATTTAAGTTACAATTTAGTGGGTCGCTCATAAAGTACCATTGTAAAAGTGTTTTTCACTTATTTAAAAAAGTAGGTCACATATATATTTTTTTTAAAGTGAGCTAATTAGATTAAATTTGGAAAGAGGGGGGAATTTTTTAAAATTATAACATTATCATTCACTTCTGCATATTCACGTACTTCGTCGGCATCTTCAACAACTTTTCTTCAAAAAACCATAACTTCTTCATCCAGAAGCAATTTTTAGAGCTTTTTTTTTTTTAATCGGCCTAATTTTTCAGATCTTTCCATTGGAACACTTAGTTTCAACATGTACAATGTCAATTTATGTTAAAATGGAAAGTCCATGCCAAGTTATTCTTGACATCACCAACTACTTCCAATGGTTATCCCACATTGTGGATTTACTTAGAAGTAAAGGTGTTTATAGAATAGCCTTAGGCAAATAATCTAAATGTAAAGATGAAGATAAGGTAGCCAAATGGGAAAATAGGAAATATCAAGCACGTGGGTTGATAGGGATGTCTGTTTCTCCAAACCTTAGATTCCATATCGTAGAACTTGATACCCCTGAGGAAGCAATGAAACAACTCAATAAAGTTTTTGGAATTAAAAATGAAATTAGAGCCCATCAACTCGAAAATTATTTTCTTACATTGGACCCAAGTAATTTTTCTTCCATTGAAGATTTTTTGTCCAAGTTCAAGACCCTTAGACTTTTCTTGGAAGGTGTTAAGGTTAAGAAAGACGATGATAGCCTTATATTTTCCATCCTTACTAAGTTAGGACTAGCCTACTTTGTGTTTGTTTCCACCTTTCATTCTACTAGAGAAGCCTTTATTTCTCAAGGACATGCCTACAAGTCCCCCTCTTTTGATGACTTTTGTGATTCTTTAATAAGAGAACAAAAAAAAATCTTACATCTTGATCTTCTTAATCTTGGAAGCTTTTCTAAGAAAGCCTTAACTACCTAGCAACAACCAACTTAAAAGAATCCTCAGAAGCAACATCCTAAAAAGAATGTTCCTAAACCAACCAAGGGTCCTAAACACTTTCAGACTCAAAATGAAAAATCAATTCAACAAAATCACAAGGCAAATAAAAACCAAGGGAAGAAGACTGATAGACATTGAAACTTTTGTAATCGAGATGGCCACTTAGAATCCAAATGCTTTAAGAAGATGAAAGCCTTCGAAGCAGCAATCAAGAAGCATAACAACCATTTGGAGCACTCTTCAACTTCAACTTCATCTTCAGGAATAACACTTTCTGCATGTGGTTATCAAGCATCTTGGTCTGGTTATGCACTAAATTTTTCTTCTTCTTCTCATTCTCATGAGTGGCTCATTGATTCTGAAGCTTCTTATCACATGGCCAAAAACAAAGCCATGTTTTCTTCTTTAAATTATTGTAACACCAAAAATATATATGTTGGTGATGATAGATCTCTAAGTGTTGTAGGGACTGGAACTATTCATCTAGACAATGGTCAATTTAATGATGTATTATGTATTCCAACCTTATCATGCAACCTTCTATTTGTATTTTAGATAATTCATTCAGGTGAAGGTAAAATCATTGAATTTTCACCTCATGATGTTGTAATTAAGGACCTAAGAGATGCTAGAAATATTTTAGCTACCGACATTGCTGATGATTCTACAAGGTTGTATAAGTTTAACAAATTTGGGTCATCAACTCTTCTCTCGGTATTTTTTTCTCATAATGATGAAGTGAGCAAACTTTGGCATCAATGATTTGGTCATGTAAACTATCACTCCCTTCAAAATATATGTAAAGAAAATATGGTGACAAGTCTTCCTATGGTATATTGAAGAGATGATGTTTGCTCTGGATATGTACTAGGAAAAAATCATCGGGATAGTTTTGAAAAAAGTGCCTCTTGGCACACCTCAGCCCCTTTGCAACTTGTGCATAGTGATTTATGTGGTCCACTTCCAATTGTTTCATTCTCTGGCTACCATGGATAATTCTAGGGGCTAATATTCGCAAGTGGGCTAATTTTCCATGACTTTTACCAAAAAATATTTGCCAATTTCCTTTTTTTATAAAAATGATTCACCCAAATTTTAAAATGTAAAATTCTTTAACCTTAAAAAATATCCAACATTATATAGAGAGTATATATAAAATAATTGTAAATTTGAATAATTTTACAAATACAT
Organism: Pinus taeda; assembly: GCA_000404065.3. Lineage (NCBI taxonomy): Eukaryota > Viridiplantae > Streptophyta > Pinopsida > Pinales > Pinaceae > Pinus > Pinus taeda. The sequence continues at coordinate 72,951 of APFE031037215.1, read as the reverse complement.
CAATAATTTTTTATAGTTTTCATATTAGGGACTAGTAATATTCACCAATATTTTTAAACTTTAAGACAATTTTCCATCCTTAAAATTTTCCCTGCTGGCTACACATATTTCATAACTTTTATTGATGATTTCTCCAGACGTACTTGGGTATACTTCTTAAAACTCAAGAGTGAAGTATTTAACATGTACTTGGCCTTTAAGGCCTTTGTTGAGAAACAATCTAGACATCAAATTCTTAAGCTAAGATGTGATAATGGTGGAGAATATGTTAACAAAAAATTCATCAAGTTTTTCATTGAGCATGGAATTCAAATGCAACATACTGTTCCATATACTCCACAACAAAATGGTGTAGCTGAAAGGAAGAATCACACCTTAAAGGAAATGGATAATTGCATTCTCCAATCTAAAGGACTTAGTCTTAATTTTTGGGCAGAAGCAATTAACTCTGCAAATTACATAGTAAATCACGCGCCTACTAAGGTTTTAAAGAATATAATTCCAGAAGAAGCATGTAGCTCAATTAAACCAGATGGATGTCATTTTCGTGTTTTTGGAAGTGAAGCATGGGCCCATATTCCTGATGAGAAACATAAATCCTTAGAACCTAAGAGTGAAAAATGTATTTTTTTGGATATTTTGAAGATGTTAAAGAATATATACTTGTCCCACCTAAATCCAAAAATGTTATCATTAGAAGAGATGTAAAGCTTACCGGAAATATATTGGCCTATGAGCCTAGTTCGGTGAATGTTCCACCTCTCTCTATCCCTTCTACTTCTGAAAATATTTCTTCTTCAGATGATGACGGTGAGGATGACAATCCTCCCCCACCTTCTCAAGGTCCTCCTTCAGCTCCTCAACTTCCAAAATGGGTCTGTGCTACTTGGGATGCAATAAGTTCTCTTGCAGGTGATCCTACAAATCAACGACGCATACGTTACCAGTTCGATACAGCCTCTTCTTTACTGGCTCAAGCTTCAACGAATTATGATCCTGAAATCTTTGTAGAAGCTTCAGGCCATCCATACTGGGACGCAACTATGAATGAAGAATATGGTTCATTATTGGAAAATGATACATGGGATATTGTTCCTCTTCTAAAGACAAGAAAACTTGTTAGATGTAAATGGGTTTACAGAACCCAACTTGGACTAGATGGGAAAGTTGATAAACATAAAGCTCTTCTTGTTGCTAAGGGATTTTCACAAGTTGAAGGCATTTACTATACTGAAACCTTCTCCCCTGTTGCCAAAATGAACTCTATCTGCCTTGTTCTTTCCCTTGCTACCTCTTTCAAATGGGAAGTCCATTAGATGGATGTTAAATCTTCCTTCTTGCATGAAGAAATATATATGGAACAACCTCCTGGATTTATATTCAGCCTTGTATGTTAGCTTAAGAAATCCCTTTATGGTCTCAAGCAAGCCCCTCGGGCTAGGTATGCCAAAATGGATAGCTTTCTTTTAGATACTAGATTTTCTAGGTGTCATTCTGACAATACTATCTACACCAAGAAAGTGGGTAAGTCCCTTATCATTCTTGTTCTTTTTGTTGATGATTTTATCCTTACTAGTAGTGATCGCAACCTTATAAACCATGTGGAGTCCAACCTTAAAAATCAGTTTGAAATGAAAAACTTAGGACACTTGCATTATTTTCTTGGTCTTCAAGTCTTACAATCCAAGGAAGGTATTTCCCTTTCCCAGTCCAGGTATGCCTGTGATATTCTACACCAATTTCACATGGAAGAATGTAAGCCAGCCCCTTGTCCCTTTCAGTCTGGAGCCAAAATTTTAGTCACTTGTACTTCCCCTGAAGTTGATGCTACCTTATACCATCAGCTTGTATGAAAATTTTTATATCTAACCCATACCTGTCCTGACCTTTCCTTTGATGTTGGCCTTATTCCTCGGTTTATGCAAAACCCACATGAAATTCATTGGAAAGCTACTAAAAAAATAATTCATTATGTTCAAGGTACAATCCAGTTTGGGATTCATTACAATGCAAAAGCATCTCCTCTATTGGTTGGTTTCATTGATTCCGATTGGGTTGGTGACCATGATTATTGGAAGTCTACTGCAGGTTATGTCTTCACTCTTCGTTCTGGACCTATTACATGGGCTTGCAAGAAAAAAAGTGTCATTTCTGTTTCTTCAATAGAAGCAGAGTATCGTGGCACCATAAAAGCTAGTAATGAAACCCTATGGCTTGATCAGATCCTATCAAAGTTTGGCTTTCAGCAACAACATCTGGCTACACTTTGGTGTGATAATCAAAGTGCCATTAAACTATGAAAAGATCCAATCCAACATCAATGAAAAAAACACATTGAACTACACATGCACTTCATCAGAAAGCTCATTCATGACCATGTTCTTGAAGTGCAATATTGTTCAACTAATGATCAAGTTGCAAACATCTTTACAAAGGCTCTCACAGAGGTGAAGTTTACTAAATTTTGATTTATGGTTGGAGTTCAGGAAGTTGTCATTAAGGAGGGATAGGCTCTAATGCCTCCTTTCTTCTCCTATTGTGTCATATTTGTACATCCTTCAATCCTATCCCAAGTTGTTCTTAAGGGGGGATGTTAGGATATTCCGACATATACGAAATAGTTAAGTATAAATTGGTCTAGTGTGGAGTTAGGTAAAATGTGTTTCTTTACTATGTACTTTTGTAACTTACAATCCGTTGGTCACACTATGTTCTAGACATGAAATGATCCAACGTTTCATTCTCTCCTCGGTATTACCGACACTTGATCCGTGGCTTGACACCTGATTGGTCCATGATCTCTATTTAAAGAGCATGGAGGGTCATTTGTAAGGTGATCGTTCATGAGAGAAGCTTATGTAAATTTTCTTTCTTTTATTAATAAATTGCCTGAAGTGGCCACGTTGGCTTAGGTTGTGGACTATTTCCCTCTTTGAGGGTTTTAAGCACGTTAAGAATACTGGTGTATTGATCTGCGATCTATTTGTGAGTGGTGTCCTTAGGTGTTCTATCTGAGGAACTTACCTTGTAAATTCCTACACTTCGTATCTTCAAAATCTCACAAAATCCTTCAAAATCAAAATGAAGGCCCCAACAAGTTATTATAGGAGATTCATTAAAGAATATATTAAAGTGGCTTACCCTTTGTTTGGATTACTGGACAAGGATTCAAATTTTTGTTGGACAAGTAATTTTGAAGAGGCCCTTGAAGTGTTGAAAGAAACGTTGACCATTGCATCCATCCAGAGGGGTCCCAACTGGGCATTTCCTTTCCATATCCATACTAATGTATCAGACAAAGGTGTGGGGGAAGCCTTAAGAAAATTAGAAGATAAATTGCCTTATGCTATCTATTTCATTAGTAAGAATTTGTCTAAAGTTGAGTTAAATTACATTGTCACTGAAAAATAACTCTTTGCTATAGTACATTCTTTAAACAAATTCAAGCACTATATCACCGAGTATCAAAATTTTGTTCATACTGATCATGAAACCATTAAATATTTGATGAATAAGCCTGATGTCATTGCCAGGATAATTATATGGTTGTTATTATTACAACAATTTGATTTGACTATTATTGGCAAACCAGAGAAAGAAAATGTGGTTGCAGATTTCATGTCCAGACTAACCTTGCCTACAGGTAATGAGGAGATGGTGGATGATCAACTTCCATATGGAAACTTATTTTCCATCTCGGTGCTTTCTCTTTAGTTTTTTGACATAGCTAACTACTCGGTTGCTCTAGGTTCGCTCCTAATTTATCATCCAGAGAGAAAATCAAGATTTTAAGGAAAATCGTTCTTTTCACTTGGATTGGGGGAAATATTTTCAGATTGGGACCATATCAGATCTTGAGGAGATGTGTAAGAGAAGAAGAGGTCTTTGAAATCCTCTCATCATGTCATGATGGACCTTGTGGGGATCATTTTGCTTCTAAGAGGACAACCTTTAAAGTTTTACAGGATGGCTATTATTGACCCACTTTACATAAAGATGTAAGGTGATACACCATGAGATGTGTTGAAAATAGCAACAAGAAATTCCAATTTAATTTGTCCTTGAATTAAATTGTGAATAAAATCGAAATTCAATTCTCATAGCAACTTGTAATAGTTAATTAAGTTAAATTGACTTAATTGACTTATGAAATTTTAGTTGGAAGTGTATCTAGAGTCATGTAGAGTGATCCCTAAATTTTAGGGGCCTAGGTTGAGTTTTTCTAAGTTGTAATTAGATAACTCAGTCTAAGTTATAGTCAGTTAAACTAGTTCTAACTGTTGGAGGAACTAATAGAGGTCTAGTAGTGGAGTAGTGTGCCAGTGCATCACTAGTACCACACTAGTTAACTAAAGATTCACCCATAAATAATTCATGCATGTCAGTTTAGATGAAGACCTAGTTGAGATTAGAATTCAGGGACATTGTACTATTAATTGTATAATTTTTCGAGTTGTACAAATGGTGCATGCAATCAGTTGAGGACCTATTTTTGGATTGCATAGTTATGGAGAGTTGATTTCCCAATTAAATGTGGATTAATTCCTCTAGGTGTTGCATAGGGAAGTAGGGGCTTGGAAGGTTGTAGAATTGGCTAAGTGTTAGCTTGAGCTGGCTTGTGAGGAAGAGAGTTAGATTGTACTAGTGCAGAAATTGTTCAGGACGAAAAAGAATTGTATTTTCTTCTCAGATTTTCTAGTTAATGTAATATAGATATTCTGGGTTTTTAGCGGTTGGTTTCACCTGAGAAATATTGTGTTATGTGTGATTGATATTATTCCTTTTCTACTTATTGTTTTCATTGATCAATTTTGGTTTCCATTGCAGAGTAGAGCAAATTCTTACCTTGTGTTTTAACATATCACATAAGCTGTTGAATCTACAGAAAATATCCATGGTATGAGAGCTGAAGACAATATAGAAGAGGATAATTTGAGTTTCTTGTACAGGTGAAAATTGAATTTGAAAGTTCATACTTCATAGCAAAAATATGTCATTCTACGCTTTGCAACTTGAGTATGCCTTGGATGGCAGCTCAAATTAAATATCTTGGAAGGACAAGATGGAGGCAGTGCTGAAAGACAATGGCCCCAAGTTGTTCATAGATAATGACATTCCTAAGCCTTCAACATTGGATGCTAAATATATGGCTGAATGGAGAAAGTGTGTGGCAAAAGCAAGAAGGATTATCCTAGAAGGAGTTCGAGACCACATTGTATTAAGTCTCCATGGAAAGGATACTCCATACTTAATGTGGAAGGCATTGACAAGCCTGTTTCAAAATAGTAGTGACCATAGGAAACTGGCACTAAAGGATCAACTCAGAAAGATCAATATGGAGAAGGGCGTTTCGAAGTACTTGACAAAGTTCACTCATTTTCAAGATGAGCTTGGAAGTGACGAAATTACTATTGCCGAAGATGATATGGTGAGCCTATCTCTTCTAGAACTTCCCAAGAGATAGAATAGTTACCAAGACTCTATTAATGGGAGGGATAAGCTACTAGATTGGAAGTGACTATGGTCATATTTAGTACATGAAGAGATTTAGAGGAACACCAGAGACAGGTCGTCATCAAAGAATGATGATGAGGAGAATTGTGCCTTATCAGGTAAGGAAAAGAAAGGGAAGGGGAAGACATCCCATTCCAAATCATATTCTTGTCATGGTAGAAAGAAGGACATATCGAAAGTCAAATTCTTTCACTATCACAATATGGGACATTTCGCCACAAAGTGTCCGCTCAAGAACGCTGGTAAGAAGAGTGGCAGGTGAGGCTCTTGCCTCACAATTCGAACTGGACTTTATCCTCATTGCATGTATGGTGTCATCGATGAAGGCTAGTGCATGGTACTTGGACATTGGAGCTTCTTTCCACATGACAGGTAACAAAGATCTCTTTAGTAACTTGGAGGAGAAGGATATCTAGATGCATATCGAGTTGGCTGATGACGGAAGGTATAATTCTACCGGGCTTTGTACAGTTACCTTTCAGAGGGAGTAGGGTTCTCCCTTCACTTTGTGAGATGTTATGTATTTTCCTGGTTTGAAGAAGAACTTGGTATCTGTTGCCATGTTGGAGGATAGAGACTATGATGTGATCTTTAGTAAGGGAAAGGTGTTCCTTCGTCACATAGCCACCAGACAAGTGAAGAGGACAGGGGTTCAAGTGAAGAATATCTACATGTTAGATGTATAAGATTGTGCTTCCTTGAGCATGAAAGCAGAGAAGGTGCATAGCCGAGACATCAGTGAGTTGTGGCACAGGAGGTTGGGTTACTTGCATCATGGCACTTTGAAAATCATGTAAAAATTTCTAGCGGTCTTCTGAAGGGTACTCTTGAGCAGGTTGACACATGCAAAGGGTGTACATTGGGAAAGTACACCAAAGACTCCTTTCATGATAAAGAGACTCAAGCATAGGCGATCCTCGACCGAGTCCACTCAAATGTGTGTGGATCATTCTCGACAACATCCATGGCCAAACATAGGTATTAAGTTATATTTGTTGATAATTTTTCTTGTAAATGTTGGATCTTCTTCATGCAGAAGAAAGATCAAAATTTTGAAAAGCTTTGTGAATTTAAAGCGTTGGTGGAGAAAGAGACTAACAGAAAAGTTAAAGCTCTCAAGAGTGATAACGGTGGAGAGTATGTGTTGAATGAGTTTAAAAATTTTTGTGAGGTAGAAGGTATTTGACGGGAATTGATAACACCCCATAACCCACAACAGAATGGGGAGGCTGAAAGGAAGAATAGAAGCATAGTAGGGGCAGTATGAGCAATGTTGCATGATCAAGGCATACCACTACACTTATGGGAAGAGTCATGCAACATAGCTATTTATTTGCAAAATAGAAGCCCTCATCCAATTCTTGGGATTAGTACACTGGAAGAGGCTTTTTTAGGGAAGAAACTAGACTTGGGTCACTTCAGGATTTTTGCATCAGTCTACTGCCATGTAACCAAATATGCACATAAGAAGATTGAGCCAACAAAAAAGTTAGGGATATTTTTTGGGTACCCTTATACACCTCACAACTATCGGGTGTACCTGCCGACCAACAAGATGACAATGGTTAGAAGGGATGTAAAATTTGATGAAGAGAAGCCCATGAGATGTTCCCTTGAGAGGGAGCTTGAACTACATGTGGTTGAGGAGCTTTTAGATCTTAAGGAGGAACCTCAGATTGATGTGGAGTAACCACATGCAGAGGATCAGGGAGTGGAGACACCCAATCATGGATATTCTTCGAGAGATGGGAGAAAGCACACTAGAGAGGCTAACATGTTATTACATGATATGAGAGAGAATGTGGGAGCACCCACATCACAATGCAAGAATAGAAGGTCACTAGAGAGGTACACTAGATACATGTCTCTTATGAGCGAATGTGTTGAGGCTGAGCCATCCTCTTTTGAGGAAGCAGTGCAATAACTAGTTTGGGTTGATGCCATGGTTGAGGAGTATGGCTCCATTGTCAAGAAAAATGTTTGGGATGTGGTCCCAAGACCGATGAACAAGTCAGTGATGAGTTCTCGATGACTTTAAAAGGTAAAGAAAGCATCATATGATAGCATGGAGAAACAAAATCCTAGGTTTGTGGCCCGAGGATTTTCTCAGTTGGAGGGGATTCATTACGATGAGACCTTTTCTCCTGTTGCAAGGTACTCATCAATCAGATCCATTTTGGCACTACCAGTGCAGATGGGATGGAATTAGTGTAATGATAATCTTATCATTTCAAAACATTTCATCGATAAATAATGATGTAGCTCTGTATTCTAACAATTTTGCATCATAACAATAAATGAAACCATACATCAATCATCACATCAACACAAGAGAACACAAGATTTTACGTGGAAACCCTTGTGGGAGAAAATGATAAATTCTCTTTCTTCTCTAATTCATTTACCAAGATTTGTAGAAATTGACTTGCTTGAGGCACCCACCCCCAAGATGTCCAAGCAACTCCTTGCAATATGATACAACTTGATTGAGGCACCAACCTTGAAACATACAAGCACTCACTTGAAATAAGCTACAACCTAATTGAGGCACCAACCTAGAAAATATGCAAGCTTCAATTTGTTGTAGGCGTCAATCTTATTGAGGCACGAACCTTAGTGGAGGCACCCACCTCCTTCTTTAGCTTTTTTTCCATAAATTTTCATAATATTGCAAACTGGATCCACAACATCTCTATAAACAATATAGGTATTCAAAACTGATCATGATGTTGTTATCACAATGTTTTCATCAACCTATCATATCCCGTTCTTGCCCTGTTACAACCTATTAATCAATTTGGTCACATCAAACTCTTCCCGATACCTATTCTGGTCATATACACAACACTTGTTGCAGCCTACTCATAAGCCTCCAAAACACATAAAATTGAGTCTAGACATCAAAAATATATCATCAAAGCCTTTCATGCCAAAAAAAAATGTTCACAACTGAATCTTGATCATCATGCGTCTTTTGAAATTCAATTTGTCTTCATAATAACCTCAAAATCCATATAAAATTATATAAAAGATTAATCATTCGGTAGAATGGAATAATCAAGGCGCATTATACAAAATGACATATTACAAAATCCACCAAAAAAATTAATTGTTCTACAAATTGGTCGATATTGGTGCACCAATAACCCCATATATAAGAGAAAAAAATTGGTAGAGTTTGAATCGACTTGAACCCACAAATTTCACAAAGAAAACCAAGCCATATGACCAACTTACTGGATTGGTGAGTCGTTACCTGTCAGCAAAGCACATATATATACCAGTTGTTGAAGTTTGTGGAGCTTAAAACCACAACATGTACATATATCAACCCATCATAGTTTGTAGGCTTGCAAGGACTTGAACCCTCAACTAACCATAACATAACGACTTCATAGATACAGTGCAACCATAGAGCTTGACCTCAGACTCATGATCATATCTATATGTTTCATTTTTTAAATGTATGTTAATGGAAGAAAAACATGGCATCTCTGATATGCTCATGAGGGCCGACCTTGTGGTCATTGTTCATGCAGGAAATCCTGGAACTTAAACTCATGTGACCATTCTTAGCCGACCATATGACTAATGGCTTGATGCAAGGACACTAAGGATTATCCCTCTCACCACATGACGATGCCATGCAACTAGGTCCTTAGGGATCCATGGTCATCAACATGCTAATATAATCATGCCACGTGGAAACCCCTGACTGATGCCATATATCATGCACTTTTAACCTTTTCACCAGTAAAAACGTGCCAATTCTTCCTACCACATGGTTGTCCCTGGTGGTGCCACATCACCATACTAACGTCACTCTAGTAATGTGTCATGCCATGTCATTTTCATGTCATCCTTTTTTACCACGTCATCACCATGCCATTTTCCTTTGACCAACCAAAATTTTCCATATGTCTGAGTTTCCATGTCACAACTGACTGTGCAGGAGGGCCACGTGATTTCCACATATCCTTTGACCAACCAAAATTTGCCACATATCAGAGATGCCATGTTTTTTTTCCAACCAACTACAATTTGCAACATGTATTCCAATTGGGCGACTGCCATGTGTCACACTTTTATTTCCCTGGAGAAGAGGGTTAAACTTCATGCATGTTGCAATATAATCAACCTTCTATTTTTGACTACCAAATTAGTTAGATTTATAGTTTCATGACCTTTAACATCAATAAACTTCATGTAAGTTAGAACATTTCTCGTCATCAATTTGCCAAGGAACCTTGATTCACTCTCGAACATGTATGATATTTAACAAATTTGGGGCTTTTCAATAAATTTGGTATTTTTGGTCTCGAATATAACTTCCAACTTCAAATAACCATAACTTGTCATTTGAGATGAGTTTTTCAAAGTGTGATATACCATTGGAAAGGCCTCAGATAGGAATATCCAAACATACCATCCATAGTCTATTCATTAAGAAATCATAACTTCAATAAAGGCTCAATAAAATTTAAACCTATTTGACTTTGCTTGATGAGGACATGCAAGAGATCAAACTATCATACTGTTTTTGTTGATTCATGAATGACGTTGCTGCTTCCGTAGGCATCCCATTTGATATTAAATTATCACAATTGATAACACTATGTGCAACAATACCCCCATTTGTCATTGATGACAACACCACCAGGCATTGATAGTCATTGATTGCAATGGTCTGAACTCCCCTGAACATGCTACCGAGGAATTCCCCTGATTACTTGCAAACATTCTTCCTTCTCTCTCTCTTTCAATATCTACTTTTCCTTCTGTTGCTTCAATGAGTTTCTTGTCAATGTTTTCATTCTCTCCCCCTTTGACATAAATGAAAATGGGGCATGGTTTCCTACTAATGATCACATGACTGTGTATAGACTTGTTCCTATTGTAAATGAGGTCTCCCCCTGAGACCATTCTTCGTTTGCGTAAAATCTCTTCATTTATAAGAGATTTCCAGTGGTCTCTAACTGTTCCTAAAATTTTCTATGGACGTGATGGAGTCTCCCCCTGAGACCATGCTTCCTTCTATGAGAATCCCCCCCTATCAACATGCTTCCATCTTTGTGCAAATATTTTCTGCTATGTATATCTTCCTTCTATATTTTCAACAACTATGATTGATTAGCTATAAGTGTCAATATCTATCCTTGAGATGTTGGATCAAGTGTTTCCATTTTTATTACTTGTTTTAATGGTGGACCTACTCCCCCTGTGCATAATATCTATGCATATCAAGCATGAAATGCCACCTTTAAATAACATGTACGATACCTTGAAAAATGTAAGTGTCTAAGTTTTCTCATCCATTATGTCAAACGACCAACATGATTTTCATGGTCACCCTAATCTCTTCTATCAATAACTGCTTCCCTGGTAGTGATCACCTTGCTTGGGTTCATTCTATTTTTCTCCTCTATACTTGGAGTCCATTCTCTTCCTTTCTTCGAATTGAAGTTTCACATCATCCATATCCAGAGCATCCTTGGTATTTTCCTCCACTTGCTTATTAGGGATGATCTCCAAGAGCATTCCAGTTTTTCTTATGTATTCAAATTCTGTTCTTATCATCGTTGCAAGCTTTGAAATCCTTGTCCAAAACATACTGTACATTTTACCTTTGACATAATAATCTTTGAATATAGAACTTATTTATTAGGAAGAATTTCAAATGGTAAAGTCATGGATGTTGCCTTAGAGCACATAACTAATCAACAACTCATATCAATTCCTTGAGCACTCAAGGCAAATTCATGATGTTCATTTTTTGGATCAACCTGTTTTCTTCTACAAATCTTGGTACAATTTTCTCCTTGCATGAAGAATCTTTTCTTTCCTAGTTTGCTTAGATAACCTCCTCATGTCACATTCTTGTGTAATGTGACCAAGATTGTGGCATTTAAAGCATTCTCTATTAAACTTTAATGAAGGAGAAACCAACATATAATTTTTACTATTGAATCCATTTGGATATTGTTTGCCTACAAAATTTGTTCTATAGGTCTAATAATACTCTTTATAATCATGTCTGTCATAGGCTTTCCAATCCCTAGCCTTGTGCCTGAAATTTGTACATGAAAAGAAATAACCAAGAAATATACTTTGATACTTGGATGAGAGAGGTTCCCTTGAATATCTTCTAAATATATTCTTCCTTGGAGGAGGTTCAATCCTTTGTTGATGCTTATTCTTCATTACATTGGTGTCTTCTTTTTGATGGGGCTTCTTGAGAACATCATCATAACTTTTCGGAATTAGAAACACTTCAAATATTCTTTTGACTTTCACTATAATTTGGCTTTTGAAAATGTCAAAATTTTCTTCAAACTTGGATCTTGACTCTTCTTTGCATGGAGACTTACTTGCATAACCAAGTCAAACTTTTTCGCATGGTGATCTCCGACAACTAATAATGTCATCCAATACTTGCGAACTCTTTAATTTATTATTGAGCTTATCAGCTTCAATCCTTAATGAACCAATTTCTCCTTCAATCTCCTCACATTTTTCTTCTTTCTTCATCATCTAGATCTTCATTACTTTGTCCATTCTCTATGCTTCTTCAAATTGATATTTCAAGGAGATGATTTCTTCTTCTTGTTTGATAAATTTGTGATTCTTCTCTTCCGAGTCTTGCATATTTTCTTTTAGTTGACTCACCAGGGAATATTCATTATATTTTATATTCTTTTAACTATGTTTCAAGAATGGAAACATTATGACCCCTTCTTTCCAATAGCTTCCTTTGTTATTTGTTAAGAGATGTGAGATTCCTTAGCTCTTATAGAGCATTGGTGAGCTCATCTTGAACATATTCCAAATCTTGTGGTTGATCCCTTGATGCATCTTCAACTAATTGAGCCTTCGAACTCACAATAGGTCCATAATATGAATCAGTAAGTATCATTCCTATTGCATCCTTTTGTCCTTCATCATTTTCATTGTTGACTTTTTACACTACAATTTTTAATGAAATAATTTTAGCTTGTAGTGCCTCACAATGATATTTTGTTTATTTTAGTTGGGCTTTTGTTACTTGGTCCAATATTCTCACTTCTTCTAGTTAGGACTTCAAGGTAGCAATATCATGAACTTTCTCCTTTTGGAGGTCATATTTTTCTTCACAATATTAGAGTTTCTCTTCTAATTAAGTAACACTTCTTCTTCTTCAAGATTTTAATTCTTTTAACACACTTTTGAGTTCTCTTTTATAATCTACTTCCGCTTCAATTTCATATTTTACTTCCTTCTCAATTAGTTGAGGAATGTCATCTTCATTATTTGTAACAGGTCATGGACACATAGAAGTATAGTGACCTTCATTACCACAATTGAAACAAAATGCAATATCTGATTCTTCTTTCTAGTTTTCTTTAGTATCCATGATAATGAAGAAGATGTCTTCTTTAGGATTTAATGTATTGCTAACATAATTATGACCCTTTCTCTTCTGATACAACTTCTTTTTACTCTTCCCTTTATTGTCCATAGCTCCTTTGATCTACCTTCCAACAACTAACTGTTCCTAAAGGTACCCTCTTTGATACCACTTGTACCACTTGTTAGACCAAAGATCTCATTTGGGGGGGGGGGGGGTGTGAATCAATGTATTGAAAATCTTATCATTCTAAAAAATTTCATTAAAAAATAATCATGTAGTAGTGTAAATTAATAATTATTGAAACCATGCATCAAGAAGCCATCATCAAATCAACACAAGAGGGCACAAGATTTTATGTGGAAACCCTTGCGGGAGAAAACCACATTTTTTTTCTCTCCTTCAATTCACTTACATAGATTTGTAGGCATCAACCTGCTGGAGGCATCCACCTCAAGATATACAAGCAACTACTTGCAATAGGCTACAACCTTATTGAGGCACCAACCTCAGTGGAGGCACCCACCTCATTCTTCAACTTCATGTCGACTACTTTTCACAATATTTCAAATTTGATCCACATGCTCTTCAAATAATATATGTCTTAAAAATGGATCATGTTGTTATTGTCACAATGCTTTCATCAACTTGTAATTTCCCATTCATACCCTTTTAGAACTTGTTCATCAATTTGGTCACATAAAATATTCCTAGAACTTGTCTTGGTCATATGCACAACTATTGATGCAACCTACTCATAAGCCTCCAAAACATATAAAACTAAATATGGATATAAAAAATATATCATCAAGGCTTTTCATGTCTTTATAATTGTTCACAATTGAATTCTGATCATCATGCTTCTTCGAGAATTCAATTTGGCTTCATAATGACCTAAAAAATAATATAAAACTATATAAAAGATTAATAATTTGATAGAATGACACAATCTAGGTGCATTATACAAAATGACATCTTAAGGGCTCTACAAAAACATTTATCTATTCTACAAATTGGTCAATACCGGTATGCCGATAACCCCATATAAAAAAAATAACCGAGTCTAATTAGACTCGAACCCATAACCTTCATAGAGAAAACTAATCCATATGACCATTTGACTTGATTGGTAAGTTTTTACCTATTAGAAAAGTGCGCACACACACACACACACACACACACACACCAAGCATGAAAGTTCACAGAACCCAAAACCACAACATTTACAGTATCAACACGTCATAGCTCACAAGATTTTTTACCAGTAAACACACTATATATGAAAATACAAGTTTGTGAGGACTCAAATCGTCAACCAACCGTAGCGTAGCAACTTCATAGATAAACCATAACAACATAACTCAACCTCTGGCTCATGATCGAATATATATGTTTCGCTTTTCATATGTGTGTTAATGGAATCAAGGTCATATGTATACATACATGGTTATGTGGTCCTAAGGCTCATGAGGGATGACCTCGAGGCCATTGTTCATGTCGAAAATATTGGAACTTAAATTCATGTGACCATTCTTAGATGAGCATATGAAGAATGGCATGACACAAGGGCACCATGCCATGTCACAAAGTCATCAGGGGTCCATGGTCATCAACATGTGGATTTCATCATGCCATGTGGTAACCCCTCACTAGTGCCAAGTGTCATGCATTTTCGCTTTTTTACCAATAAAAACATGCCAATTTCACCTACTATGTGTTAGTCCCTGGTGGCACCCTGTCACCCTATTGATGTCATCTCGATGATGTGCCATGCTATGTCATTTCCATATCATCCTTCCCTACCATGTCATCACTACATCATCCATCGTTACCACATCATCATCACATCATTTTCCTTTGACCAACCAACATTTTCCATGTGTCTATGCTGCCGCATCACAACTAAATGTGTAGGAGGGCCACATCATTGTCATGTCATCTCCTTTGATCAACCAAAATTCACCATGTGTTAGAGTTTCCATGTCATAGTTGACTATGCAGGAGGGCCACATCATTACTTCCGACCAATTATAGTTTGACATATGTATGCCAACTAGGCAACTACCACATGTCACATATTTATTTTCCAAGAGAAGAGGGTTAAAATTCATGCATTTTGCAATAAAATTTTCCTTCCATTTCTTTATGTGACTACTAAATTAGTTGAATCTATGCATAGTTGCACGACCTTTAACATTGTCAAACTTCACGTAAATTAAAACATTGTTCATTTTCTATATATCAAGGAACCTTGATTCATTCTTGAACATGTGCAATATTTAACAGCTTTGGGATTTTTCAATAAATTTGGTTTTTTTGGTCCTTAATACAATTTCCAGCTTCTAACAATCATAACTTCTCATCTAGGAGGAGTTTTTCCAAGTGTGATATGCCATTGGAAACGTACCGGGGTGGACTATCCAACCATATCATCTATATATTCATTAGAAAATCATAACTTTGACATTTTTTTTTTTTTTTACTTCACTTGATGAGGATATGCAAGGGATGAGGCTATCATACTTCTTTTGTTTATTCATGAATGACATTGTTTCTTCCTTAGGTATATCCTTTGGCATCAATGGCACTTGTTGTCATCAATTGCAAAACTACGTGCAACACATATTAATTAGGCTAGTGGGCTGAGGACTACCTTTTGGGTTTGCGTGATCGTGTGCATGTGTTTTTATATATTTTGGGGCTCTTATGCCAGTGTGCATCTATTTTTATATGTATTGAGGCCAAAAATATTAGTTTTGAAAATAAGACGATTCGTGTACATTAACAAAATCTATTATTGTTGCAGACCGATTGATATGAAAAGAGTATGGGGGGCTAAGACTCCATATGTGTTAACAAGGGGGATCTGTATGACTCAATATTTATTGCTAGTAATTGCACCACGTGTTGCAAAGGAAACGTCGTAAGGCGATAGCATAGGAAAGACTAACATAGAATAAATAAGTAAAATTTTTATTCAATTTTGTTTTTTCATTGGAATTTGTCCAAGTAAAAATTTGAAATTTAAACTTTGCATAAATGAGCTACAACAATTAGGAAGGGTCGTAGTTTGAGGAATCTAATCAATATCTACTTTTTTAGAATTATGTTCACTGATAATGTGTGTTTTTTAAAAATGTCTCTACTATGTACCTACCGACTGCAGAAACCAATACATGTGTGTGGTGTTGTGGTCCAGGGGCACATTACTGCCATGGTGCCACCAATAGGTAAATGGAAGGAAAAATCAAACTAAATCCTGAAGGAAAGGTACGCATTCAAAGCATTAGAAACACTATAATTAAAATCCCAAGTCACGCATTAAAATCATCTTGCAATCATTAAAGTCACGAATAGAGAATCCTTGTGACAAAGATTGCAATTTACAAACATCTTATCAACAAAGTGAAATGTCAAGATTAAAGTTAAAAACAACATCCAAGTACGTAGATTTTCATAGTTCAACATAGTTCAAGTAGGATTTCTGGATTTAAACTATGCAAAGTTTATAAAAATATTAGAGACATGGTAGTTGATATGTAGTATGAGCCCCCAATCAGATTGTTTTATCTTAAACAACTCTACATAATAGTTATCCTATCCATATTACTAATTACTCTGATGATTAGTGCACTCTATTAATGACATAGCAACTTATCACAATGATAGGTTGTACTTCGTAAGAGACTACTAAGAAGTTTAAGTATGGTATATAATTGTAATATTTACACTATTGGTTTAAACATTTGATGAGAACATTTTTCTTTTTTTTTTGTGATTTGGAAGTTTCAATGGTTGTTGACAATGGGTTGCATTTTGTGATATGGAAAATGTGTCAGTTTAAGGAATCTTTAAAGTTCGTGAGATGTGAATTTATTTGCGAGATATGAATTTGTGCATATATTTACTTATACAAACACTCAGGTTGTATTATTCACAATATATTTATATTTTTCATATATGAAGCCTCTTCTAAGAGACTGGATGAATATTATCTTCATGTAGCTTCATTCGATGCAATCCAAAATTGTTCAACAACAACACTTCTCTAAAGAACCGTATGGTGTGAAATGTGACATTTATTACTAAAGGGAAAATTGAGAGTCCATAGGATGCTGAGATCTTATTTTTTTTTCTCGGCAATACTAACTACTATTATATTAATATGTACAGAAAAACTTTACATCCAAGGAAGATGGCTGCCCAGGGCCATCTGTGGCTACATGGGGGGCATTAACCGACTCATACATTTGCCTCGCAGGGCGATTTTTGCAAAAAGATCAAAAAGCAGGACAATGAGAGTTTCCAGAGTAGCACTGTAACAACCCACGTAGGGGCTTTTCCTAAAAGACTTGTGACCCAAACATACTGTATAAACTGAAAGCATAACCATGAACAAACAAAAGACAGGCAGCGCCATAAACTAGGTGCCAAACAGAAGACTCCGCGCCCACTGCGACTGCGGTAGCCACGAGCAGGACTTAGCCACATGAAGAACACAGACCACAATATAGAACAGAAAATTGAAATTGACCAGAACCCTGAACCCGACCTGAGAGGACCCAACCTGAGAGAAGGAAGCATAAGCACAAGAGCGCCTCTGGGAGCTAATCCTCTAGCTCTTCTTCCACAATTCTGTTCCATCCTTGTCCCTCTGGAATGCCTTCCCACATAGCCATGGGATTCTGCGTAGGGGTTGGCTGCTCGGGACCTCGAAGTTGGGAGGGTGGCTGAGGATGCTCTCTTCCCGAAGTGCCCGCAGCAGTTGACGTCTCTCCCATTGGGCGCTTTCCCTTGCCACTCTCTGAGCTATCCACTGCATTTGATGGCTCCCCCATTGGGAGCTTCCCTTTGCCGCTCGTTGTGCTATCCTCCACAAGAACCAGTGACGACCCCTCTTCGTTCTCCTCTGGAATTTTGGTGAAAAGCACAGAGATATGTGCATTAATTCCTGCATTATCCCTGGAGCTACCCAGTGTGAAGATAACTGAGCCAAATGCTGGGAACATGGCCCCCCCCCTCACTAGAGCTGCCAACTTCCATAACTTGACAGGCCGGAATTGGGGTAGCTCCCCTTCTTCGATAACAGTAGCAGCAGCAACAATGGTGATGAATGTCCGCTGCAGGGGGACGGGAGGATTCTCCATGCCCTGGGCCTCTCCTGCAAGGCATTATTTCACACACCATGATAACCACCCGTTCCTCGTTCTGTTCACAAGCGGAGGAGGGCCGATAGAATTTGCGAACCTTTCCCATATCTTGCTGTTCCCAAATTGGGATTGAACCGTGCTCAAAAGAGTGTAGACACAGGCCAAGAAACGCAGGTATGAAGCGGACCTCACCCCAACTCTCAACCACCAGCTCACGGCGTAGACACTTACCGTACCATGAATTCTTCTCCACGCATTGTGCTCCCATCTCCAGCCAATCCTCATACTTAAGCTCATTACCATCTCTGTTGAAGTGACCTGCATTGAATGCGCATCGCAGGCTTGCCATCGCCTCCAGCGGCTCCATTAAGGATGCCCTGATGCCTCTCCCGTTCCAGTGTTTCGACGGCTTGAGGCATTAAAGGCCCTTGCGTTTTCACATGGCAGCCCATGCTCGTCATGTGGCACTGCCTTGTCCATTTCGATGACACTCGCATCCGAGGGATGCTGAGATCTTATTGCAATGAGGTATATTTCCCTTTATTAAATATGTTTTGCATACGGTTATACATAAGTTTGATTTTCTAGCTAGCCCAACCTTATTATATATTACTTGATAATCTCTTGTACACTAATTCCTCCGGCAAGCACTAAATTGGCCATCCATCTTCAGTGTCTTTTTAACTAAGTTCTCTTTTATTAACCATTTTATATTTGCGTCTATAAAGCACTTGGAAGATCAAAATCAGATTAAATTAATGCTTGGTATTCTTTTCTCACACTAAGGATTTATTTTTATTTTGTTATAATTTGATTTATAAGCATGGAAGTTACACATCACATTCATATTATGGTGTTATACAACATACTCCATATATCATTCCAACATTAAGCATGAACATTGTTAATCAATTTAATAATACTTCAATAATTCTAAAATTAACAATCTAAATTTAAGTAAAATATTTAATCTAAATTTTATTTCAACTAAAATATTTAATTTAAATTTGATATAAAGAACTAATTTAAATCCATTTACACTATATATATATATATGGGGAAATGAATTGATACTTTTTTTAATATAAATTGGAAAAAAATAATTAGATTTGTAAAATAAGTTAATAATGCATGAAATTTGTCATTTGTCAACTACCAAAAAATTACTT